>CM033474.1:137971834-137974334 GCA_019447015.1 Hymenochirus boettgeri | reverse complement strand
TCTGTGTGTGTCGTGTGGTGTGTGTCTCTTATATGTGTGTGGTGTGTCGATGTGTGTGTTGTTGTGTCTAATGTGTATGTGTGTGTGTGGTGTGTCTATGTGTGTGTGGTGTGTCTTGTTTGTGTTGGTGTGTGTGTTCTATATGTGTGTGTGTGTGTGTGTCTATATGTGTGTGTGTGTGTCCTATATGTGTGTGTGTGTGTCTATGTGTGTGTTGTGTGTTGTGTGTGTGTGTGTGTGTCTATATGTGTGTGTGTGTGTGTGTGTGTCTATATGTGTGTGTGTGTGTGTGTCTATATGTGTGTGTGTGTCTGTGTGTGTGTGGTGTGGTGTGTCTATATGTGTGTGTGTGTCTATATGTGTGTGGTGTGTGTGTCTATATGTGTGTGTTGTGTGTCTATATGGTGTGTGTGTGTGTGTGTGCATATGTGTGTGTGTGGTGTGTCTTTTGTGTGTGTGTGTGTGTCTATATGTGTGTGTGTGTCTATATGTGTGTGTGTGTGTGTGTCTTGTGTGTGTGTGTGTGTGTGTCTATATGTGTGTGTGTGTGTGTGTGTCTCTATGTGTGTGTGGTGTGTGTGTGTGTGTGTCTATATGTGTGTGTGTGTTTGTGTGTGTGTGTGTGTGATATGTGTGTGTGTGTGTGTGTGTGTGTGTGTGTCTATATGTGTGTGTGTGTGTGTGTGTGTGTTGTGTGTGTGTGTGTCTTGATTGTGTGGTGTGTGTGTTGTGTGTGTCTAGTGTGTGTGCTATATGTGTGTGTGTGTGTGTGTTTGTGTGTGTGTGTCTATTGTGTTGTGTGTGTGTGTGTGTGGTGTGTGTGGTGTGTGTTCTGTGTGTGTGTCTTGTGTGTGTGTGTTGTGTGTGTGTATGGTGTGTGTGTGTGTGTGTGTGTGTGTACATAGTGTGTGTGTGTGTGTGTGTGTGTACTTTGTGTGTGTGTTGTGTGTGTGTGTGTGTGGTTGTGTGTGTGTCATCTCTGTGTGTGTGTGTGTTTGTGGTTGTGTGTTGTGTGTGTGTGTGTGTGTGTGTGTGTGTGTGTGTGTTCTGTGGTGTGTGTGTGTGGTTGTGTGTGGTCTCTGTGTTGTTGTGTGTGTGTGTGGTGTGCTCTTGTTGTGTGTGTGTGTGTGTGTGTGTGTCTCTTGTGTTGTGTGTTGTGTGTGTCTCTTTTGTGTGTGTGTGTTGTGTGTGGTGTCTATTGTGTGTGTGTGTGTTGTGTCTGTGTGTGTGTGTGTCTATATGTGTGTGTGTCGTGTGTGTGTTCTATTGTGTGTGTGTGTGTCTTATGTGTGTGTGTGTGTGGTCCTAAATGTGTGTGTGTGTGTGTGTTGTGTGTGTGCTATATGTGTGTTGTGTGTGTCTTATGTGTGTGTGTGTGTCTATATGTGTGTGGTGTGTGTGTGTTGTGTCTATTGTGTGGTGTGTGTGTCTATGATGTGTGTGTGTGTGTCCTATATGTGTGTGTGTGTTTTATATGTGTGTTGTTGTGTGTGTGTTTAGTGTGTGTGTCGTGTGTGTGTGTGGTCTAGTGTGTGTGTGTGTGTGTGGTCTGTGTGCTATGGTGTGTGTGTCTGTGTGTGTGTGTGTCTATATGTGTGTGTGTTGGTGTGTCTATATGTGTGGTGTCTATTGTGTGGTGTGTGTGTGTGTCTGTGTGTGTCTAGTGTGTGTGTGTCTTTATGTGTGTTGTGTGTGTTGTGTGTGTGTGTGTGTGTGTGTGTGTGTGTGTGTGTTTATATGTGGTGTGTTGTTATGTGTGATGTGTGTGTGCTAATTGTGTGGTGTCTATTGTGTGTGTGTGTTGTCTATATGTGTGTGTGTGTGTGTGTGTGTGTGTCTGTGTGTGCTGTGGTGGTGTGTGTGTCTTGGTGTGTGTGTGTGTCTGATTGTGTGTGTGTGTGTGTTTGTGTGTGTCTATTGTGTGTGTGTGTCTATATGTGTGTGTGTGTGTCTATATGTGGTGGTGTGTGTCTATATGTGTGTGTGTGTGTGTCTGTGTGTTTGTGTGTCTGTGTGTGTGTGTGTGTGTGTGTGTGTGTGTCTATGTGTGTGTGTGTGTGGTCTGTGGTTGTGGTGTGTGTGTGTGTGTGTGTCTATATGTGTGTGTGTGTGTCTATGTGTGTTGTGTGTGTGTGTGTGTGTGTCTATATGTGTGTGTGTGTGTGTTGTGTGTGTATAGTGTGTGTGTGTGTGTGTCTATATGTGTGTGTGTGTGTGTGTCTATATGTGTGTGTGTGGTGTGTGTGCTATATGTGTGTGTGTGTGTGTGTGTGTCTATATGTGTGTGTGTGTGTGTGTGTGTGCTATATGTGTGTGTGTGTGTGTGTGTGTGTGTGTGTGTGTGTGTGTGTGTCTGTGTGTGTGTGTGTGTCTATTGTGTGTGTGTGTGTGTTGTGTGTGTGTGTGTGTGTGTGTGTGTCTATATGTGTGTGTGTGTGTCTCATATGTGTGTGTGTGTGTCTATATGTGTGTGTGTGTGTTGTGTGGTCTGCGATGTGTG
>CM033474.1:137949194-137971667 GCA_019447015.1 Hymenochirus boettgeri | reverse complement strand
ATGGGATAGTAGTACAGATACTATGTTACTATATGGGATAGTAGTACAGATACTACGTTACTATATGGGATAGTACAGATACTACGTTATAGTACAGATATTATGTTACTATATGGGATAGTAGTACAGATACTATGTTTCTATATGGGATAGTACAGATACTATATGGGATAGTAGTACAGATACTACGTTACTATATGGGATAGTACAAATACTACGTTACTATATGGGATAGTAGTACAGATATTATGTTACTATATGGGATAGTAGTACAGATACTATGTTACTATATGGGATAGTAGTACAGATACTATGTTACTATATGGGATAGTACAGATACTATGTTACTATATGGGATAGTAGTACAGATACTATGTTACTATATGGGATAGTAGTACAGATACTATGTTACTATATGGGATAGTAGTACAGATACTATGTTACTATATGGGATAGTAGTACAGATACTATGTTACTATATGGGATTGTAGTACAGATGCTATGTTCAGGGCCGCCATCAGAATTTTCAGGGCCCCATACTAGGTAAATTATTGGGCCCCAGCCGGGCCCCAGCTGCACCAACCCCCCCATATTAATTACCTCCCCACACATAATACCTGCCAGGCCTGCCCTGCCATTGGAACAACCAGTACCCACCAACAATGAGGACCCACCCCCTTTACTAAGAAGATTAGGGGCCACGCCCCTTTCTCTGCCCCAATTAGGCCAACCCCTATGTACTTAATGAGATGGCCAAAAAAAGACACAGACCGACAAACCACAAGCATAGACACACAAGCCCGATCAGTGATAAACAGACAAGAAAGACAGTGAAATAGACGACCAGAAAGTTGTTCGAAGAGAGACAAAATTAATGACACACAAGGGGCCCACAGTAAACTGGCAATTTCATATATATACTTTGGTAGGCAATTTGGTATGATTTAAACTTTACTGTTGTGTTCAGTGTAGTCAGATGCTTGGCCCACAACATTGGCCAGGGAGGACCTCTTGTACCTTCTACATGGACCTTGCCCATATATATCTCTATTGCCTCTCTCTCTTCTGTATATCTTCATCTCTCCTCTCATCTCTGTATATCTTACTCTATCTTGTCCCTCTTCTCTCTGTTATATATCTCTATCTATTATATCTGCTCTCTGTTATCTATTTTTTTTAAGACTATGTCTATCTGTTCTTGTCTATCTCTATGTGGTCTTCTCATCTTCATTATCTATTAACTGTGCTATCTATCGATTAGTCTTATCTATCTATCTATCTAACTCTGCTCGTCTAACTCTGCGTCTGTCTAACTCTGCTATCATTATCTATCGATTATCTATACAATCTGCTTTATCTATATTATTCTATCTAGTAATCTCTCGCTATCTACATCTAATCTATCTATCTATTATCATTTATCTATCTACTTTATCTATAATATTTCGATCTAATCTATCTATAATCATCTATCTATCTAACTGATATTCTATATGCTATCTAGTCTATACATCTATCTACCTCTGATCTATCTAACTCTGCTATTCTATCTATCTAACTCTGCTATCTATCTATCTAACCTGCTATCTATTAGCTACCTAACTTGCTATATGATCTACTACCTCTATCTATCTAACCTATCTATCTAACCTCTATTATCATAACTCTGCTATCTATCTATCTATCTACCCTATCTAACCTCTGCTATCTACCTATCTCAACTCTGCTTCTCTATCTATCTAACTCTATATATATAACTCATGCTATCTAATCTAATCTATCTATCTATCTATCTATCTACTCTAATATCTATCTAACTCTGTCTATCTACTTCTAATCTATCTATCTATCAACCTGTATCTATCTATTCTATCACTATCTAATTCTTCTATATCTAAAAATCTATCTATCTAACATGCTTATCTAATCTCATCTATATATCTAACTCTATCTTATCTATCTATCGACAACCTGCTATCTATCTATCTAACTCTGACTATTATCTATCTATCTATCTATAAATCTATATCTATCTATATTCTATCTATAATCTAATTTCTATATCTATCTAATCTATCTACTCTCATCTATCTAACATCTGCTATCTATCTACTCTGCTATCGATCTACTCTGCTATCTATCTAATCTGCTTATCAAATCTATCTAACTCTGTATATCTATCTAACTCTGCTATCTATCTAGCTATCTATCTATATATCTAACTCTATCTATCTAACTCTATCTATCTATAACTCTGCCTAGTCTATCTATCTATCTACCTATCTCACTCTGTTTACCTATCTAACTCTGCTAGTCTATCTTCTACCTGCTATCTATCTATCTATCTCATCTATCTAACTCTACTATCTATATCTAACTCTGTCTATCTATCTCTTCATTAATCTATCTATCTATTCTAACTCTGCTATCTTATCTATCTCTCATCTGACTATCTAAACTCTTCTATCTAATCTAATCTGCTATCTATCTAACCTGCTTCTATCTAACCTCTATGCTATCTATCTAACTCTGCTATCTATCTATCTAACTTGACTATCTATCTATCTAATCTCTGATCTATTATCTATCTATCTATACTATCTATCTATCTATCTATCTATCTATCTATCTATCTATCTAACAATCTCATCGTATCTAAATCTTATCTATCTAACTCTATTCTATCAAACTCTTATATCTTGGAAGTGGGTATTGTCAGCAAGGTGTTTCTGTGTTTGCTGACGACACAAAATGTCGACCATTAAAAACTTCAGAGGATGTGCAATCGGTTGCAAGGGGATCTAGATAGATTTCACATTGGGCTGCTAAGTGGCGATGAAATTCAATGTTGATAAATGTAAGGTGATGCATTTTGGACACTTAAAAATACTTGTGCTACTTATACTATAAATGGCTTGTGTTAAGTGAATCCCTGTTGGAAAGGATCTTGGAGTTTTGGTGGATAACAACTTAAGGTAGCAAGAGCAGTGCCAGGCGGCGGCAACAGCCAGAGCCAGCATTGTATTGTCTTGTATAAAGCGAGGTATGGATTCAAGGGGGGGAAAATGTAATTCTCCCTCTTTACAAGCTTGGTAGGCCTCATTTGGAATATGCAGTGCATTTTGAATCCTGTGTACAAAAAGGACATCTTGAAATGGAAAGGTTCAGAGAAGGCAACTAAATTATTAAGGGGAGGGGGAGCTTGAATATGAAGAGAGACTGGAAAAGTTAAATTATTACGCTGGAGAAAAGGCGCTGCGTTGCGTGGGGATTGATTACTGTGTATAAATACATTAACGGGCCATACAAATAAATTCTGGGCATTGTTACCAATAGAACATGTCAAAGGACACGAGGACATCCCTTAGACTTGAAGAAAAAAAGGTTTAGGCTTCAAGCTCGGAAAGGGTTTTCAACTGTGAGAACGTAAGGCTATGGAACTGTCTTCCAGTGGACGTTGTAATGGCAGGTTCATTGGTCGATTTCAAAAAAAAGCTGGATGAGTTCTGCAAACAAGGAATGTTGCAAGTTACTGGTATTGATACATAAAGTAGAGTTGATCAGGGAAATTTCCGATTGCCACTTGGAGTCAGGAAGGAATTTTTTCCCCCTTCTATAAATTGGTGGGGGTTTTTTGCCTTCCTCTGGATCAACAGTTAGGCAGGAAATGAGGATATTGCTAGATGGGTTGGACTGGATGGACGTATGTCTTATTCAACCTCAAATACTAACTATACTATACTATCTATAACTCTGCTATATATCTATCTATCTATCTATCTAACTCTATCTAACTCTATCTATCTATCTAACTCTGCTATCTATCTATCTAACTCTATCTATCTAACTCTGCTATCTATCTAACTCTATTTATCTAACTCTGCTATCTATCTAACTCTGTCTATCTATCTCTCTATCTATCTATCTAACTCTGCTATCTATCTATCTATCTATCTATCTATCTATCTAACTCTATCTATCTAACTCTGCTATCTATCTATCTATCTATCTAACTCTACTATCTATCTTACTCTACTATCTATCTAACTCTGCTATCTATCTAACTCTGCTATCTATCTATCCATCTATCTATCTATCTATCTATCTATCTATCTATCATCTATCTATCTATCTATCTATCTATCTATCTATTTATCTATCTATCTATCTATCTATCTATCTATCTAATCTATGAGACTGCACTCAGTCAGCCAAGTATGTATTGAGTCCTCCAGAGAGTCTAGAGAGCCTCCTCCTAACTAGTGACTCCCCATAGGTCAGGTCAGACTCAAAGACTCAGAGTGTGCCGCTGCCGCCCGCCCGCGCGTCCTAGGCAGCCAGTCCCTGTCCTTACTTGCGCGGCGCTGTGACGTCACGGCTACGCGCCGCGCAGTGCCGGCGGAGATTTGAAAGGGAAAGTCGTGGGGATTCGGGGCAGCTCCTCCTCCTTCCGAATCCTACCTCCACCTCCCCCGTGTCCTGAATGGAGGAGGAAAAAAGAGGAGGAGCCAGGTCTTGAAGGTCTTCACTTCAACTAAGTTCGCATCACGCCGGACGGTGCTCGCGGCAGCTGCAAACAAAATTTAACATAGCGGGCCCGCAGGGCCCGGCCCCACATTTAGTCTCCCTCTCCGGGCCCCAGAAGCCTCTCGGGCCCGGTACAGAAGTATCACCTGTACCCCCCTGATGGCGGCCCTGCCTTACCTGCCTGTGATCCAGACCCATTGTGTTCAGCCATTGTATCCAGCCACATTGTTCCAGCTCCATTGTATCCAGCCACATTGTATCCAGCCATTGTATCCAGCATTGTTCCAGCTCCATTGTATCCAGGCCCCATTGTATCCGCTTGTAATCCAGCACATTGTATCCAGCCATTGTATCACACATTGTTCCGCTCCTTGTATCCAGCTTCCAGCTTCCATTGTATCCAGCCACATTGTATCCAGCCATTGTATCCAGCATTGTTCCAGTCCCCATTGTATCCAGCCACATTGTATCCAGCCATTGTATCCAGCATTGTTTCAACTCCGTTGTTCCAGCCATCTGTAACAGCTCCATTGGTTCCAGTATCTATAAACTCCTGTGACCAGTTCGTTCCTGCTAGTTTCACCCAACCTGGCCTACAGTCTGAACTCCTCCTAAAAGGTACAGTGAACCTCGTCCCTTCGGGACTCGATTCTTTACAACTCCCACCAACAATGGTGCTACGAGGCCAGATTGTTGCAGTTATGAAAACAGAGCTTAGGGAATGAGGGGTGTGATGTACCATTCATACAATACCTTGAATGTTCTTTCCTTTGTGGCTATATTTAGAGAGCTTTTATGTGATTGTTAAATATCTGGGCCCAATGTTGGTCTGTGAGCTCACAATTAAGTTTAGATTCCCATTTTATGGTGCTGTCAGATTTGATAGGGAGGGTGTCATACCAGAGTAGAGAGTATATTGTTGAGATTCTTTTGTGCGTACCTACGGTATTGTACCAATTTTTCAATTGGTACATCCGAAAGACCCAATACCAAAACACAAGAAAAGCGACATCATATATGCAGTGCAGTGCAGTGAAGAATGCTCTGATTTGTATGTGGGGGAGACCAAACAGCAACTGCATCAACGTATGGCCCAGCACAGAAGAGCCAATTCCTCGGGTCAGGACTCAGCCGTGTATCTGCATCTTAAGGATAAAGGACATACCTTTGAAGATTGTAATGTTAACATACTGGCGAAGGAACGTGACTGGTTCAAGAGAGGTGTTAAGGAGGCCATTTATGTGAAAATAAAGAAACCAAGCCTAAATAGAGGTGGGGGGGTTCGACACCAACTGTCTGCCATGTACAATGCTGTTTTAACACCTTACTCTGGGCGTTCCTATAACACCTCTTAGCCACTATCTAATCACACCCTTAACACCTGGCTGTGATATGCTAATTGGGATTTTCCAGGGTACATAATTGCCACAGATTCTTGTACAAGTCATTCTGAATTGAGAAAGCCAGTCGGATGACTAGCGAAACGTCTTCAAGAACTACATTTCAAGTCCAGTTGATCTAATTGAATACAACAATATAAATAGTGGTGTGACTTGTTTTTATGGGATTTTTCTAGGATAGTTTGGGCGTAGTGTCTAATTTTGACATATGCAAACCATTTATTCCTTGGAAGGTGGTATTTCGATGAAGCCTCTTCCCAGGACATCAGAGATCCATTTTCCTTTTTTAAATCTTTTATGGTGTTTACTCCTATTTTGTTCCAGTATAGATTTTCTGTTGCGGATAGTCCTACAGGAGATGCTAGTGAGTATAGTATTGGGGTTACATTGAGAATTAAGGAAAAAGAGAGTATTGTTTGTTAACTTTATTCCATAGTGATAGAGAATTGAAATGATAGGAGTGTGGTTATTGGAATAGGGTTTATACTGTTCTTTGGGCAACCATAAAATTGTGGAAGAATGTAAAGGAGTTAACAGTTCGTTGTCTAAGTCTACCCATGAAATCTGTCCAGATCCTTGGACCCATTGAGAGATTTGAGCTATTTGTGCTGCTTTAAAATAATGGGATAATATAGGTAGTCCAAAACCTCCTTTATTCTTGTGCCTTGCTAGGTTGTCTTGTTTTATTCTGGCTCCTTTCCCCTCCAGATACATTTTCTTATTTCAGCTTGTAATTTATCTAGTAATTGGTTGAATTGGTTGAATGGCTTGAATAGGGAGGGCTCTAAAGAGATAGAGTATTTTAGGTAAGGTTGTCATCTTGACAGCTGCTATTCTGCCTGCCAGTGAGAGGGGGTAGGGTGTCCATTTTTTAAGTTGGGCGCTTAGAGTAGGGATAAGTTTGTTGTAGTTGTGTGTATGTAGTATTGTTGTATACCTAGTTATCTGAAAGAGTCTGTGGACCATTTGAAAGAGAAATTCTGTTGTAAAATGGCTCAAAGAGATTCTGGCAGGTGTATGGGATAAGCTACTGATTTGGAATGGTTGACTTTAAAACCTGATAAGTTCCCGAATTCTTTTAAAGTTTTATATAATACAGGGAGAGATATGAGAGGTTGGGAGAGGTAAAGAAGGGTATCATCTTCGAAGAGTGAAATGTTAGATTGGATGTTTCCGATGGTAATTCCAGTGATATCAGGGGATTGTCTTATTTTTGTTGTGAGGGGTTCTATCGACAAGGCAAATAAGAGAGGGGAAAAGGGACATCCTTGTCTTGTACCATTTTTAATAAATATTGTGTCTGAGGGGAAGCCCATGTTTCTAACTATCACAGTGGGGTTGGCATATAAACCGAAAGTTCCAAAGATAAAGCTGTTGGGGAAATCATAATGGTGAAAAATAGCTTTTAGAAAAGTCCAGTCAACCCTGTCGAATGATTTTTCAATATCAAGAGAGAGTATTATTGAAGAAAATTTGTTGGAGTTTGCATGTTGCATTAATGTTATAGCTTTTCTGATATTGTCAGTAGTCTGTCTACCCATGACAAATCCTGTTTGATCATAATGGATCGGTTTTGGTAAGATCGGGTTCAGGCGGTTCGCTAGTACTTTTGCGTTCATTTTTACATCGGTGTTTATGAGCAAGATAGGCCGATAATTTGATGTTTGTATTGTGTCCCTATCGGGTTTGGGTATTACTGTAATGTAGGCTTGTAGCATGTCTGAAGGTACTGTGAATTTGCCGGTTTCTAAATCATTGCAAAGTCTTTGTAGATGCGGGGACAGGGTGGACTGGAACCTCCTGTAGTATAGTGCAGTTAAACCATCTGGGCCTGGAGCTTTCCTAGTCTTAAACTATTTGATCACTTCCTGAATTTCAGAGAGAGATATTTCCTTTTTCAGAGAGTTTTTTTGTTTCTGTTTTGGGTGAGTTTTTGATTTAGCTTGTTCGCTAACAGTGTTAGTCTTTGGTTGGTGAAGCGTAAAGCTCTTTCTGCTTTGGATGACAATAGTTGAATTAGCTCATGTCTAGCGTTTTGAATTTCAGTTGCTTTATGTTCATTGTATGTTTTGGCAAAAGATTTGTCTCCTTTTATTTTATTAATAAGTTGGTTTATCTGTACCTCTCTTTGTTTTTTTAGTCTGGCTACTAATTGGATAAGGTAACCTCGTATTACCGATTTGTGGGCTGCCCATAATATCGGACTGTGTATATTCTGGGTATTGTTTTCTGTGAAGTAATTTGTTATATTGTTATTTAGCGTTAGTACATGTTCTTCGTTTGCTAGCAGAGCCTCATTGATTCTCCAGGTGGGTTGTGGGTTGGTTTTTATTATTTTGTTAATGGTAAGTGAGACGAATGCATGATCAGACCATGCTATTTCAGAAATATATGTATTTTGGACTTAAACTATTAATTGAGGGGATGTGAAGATATAGTCCAATCTAGTGTACATTTTATGCACAGGGGAGAAGAATGTATACTCTTTTTGTGGGATTTGATATTCTCCATGTGTCTAATAAGTTATTTTCTTTTATAAAGTTTTGGAGATATTTGTACGAAGGAGAGCCAGTCATTGATTTGAGAGGTTTGGACCTATCTATTTTTGGGTTGATTGTCACATTAAAATCGCCTGCCATAATGATGGGGCAGAATGCATGGAGTATACGTTTTTTTTTTCAGTTCTTGAAAGAAGATTTTGTGCTGGGATTTGGGGGCATAAACGTTTACTATACTTAACCTAGTTGTCTTTATAAGTATATTCATTATTATAAATCTGCCCTGCGGGTCTCTGAAGCATGAATCCTCTGAGAATATCAGATTTCTATTTAATAGTATAGCGACTCTTCCCTTACCTGAGGTAGAAGAGGCGGTGTAATGTGTTTAGAACTTGGGGCCCCAGTATTTTGGTTCTTTCCCTCGCTTGAAATGCGTTTCCTGTACTAAAAGTATGTCCCCTTTTTGTTTGTGGTAATATTGTAGTGCTAATTTTCTTTTGGCTGGGCTGTTTAGACCTTTAGCGTTATGTGTTAGTACCACAAGTTTGGGTTCTATTCAGGCAGTGGTCTTCTTCCTGAGGCGTAAAATTAGGATAATAAAAAGATATCGTTTTGATTTGTTCATAGATGTGCCTTGTACCGAGGGGTCCCAGGTCGTCCTCTCCCATTGGTAAATTTTGGTTCAGAGCACAGAGCATCTATAGCTTTTGGGTGAACCTAACAAAGAACACAAAATAAATTATATACAGTAAAGGAGTTGAACCAGTGTAGGTGGGTAAGGCTCCTTTCATGGGACATGCCCTTTAATATCTTGGGAAATATGTATTATACTCGGGTGGTGTTTGGTATTGTAGAAGTCCACCATAATTACTACAGGAGAGGAATATGTGCTCTATAGCCCAGTACAATGTACATTTCTAAAGTTATATAGAATCTGCCTGAGGGGGAATGAATGATTGAGACAAGTCATAAATGTGGGCATTACACTCCCACCTCATGCATAGCCTAGGATTGGGATGGTTTAACAAGGGGCTTAAAAAAATCACTGTAACCCCTTTAACTTTGTTCATACTGAGGGGACATGCTGTATGTGTATGGATCCTATGTTTCCTTCTCGTCCGAGACACAGGACTTCTTCTAAGTGAGTAGTTAGGGTGTATGAATCATTTTATCCCTTTTATTTTATATAACTACCTATATTGTATGTGATTTGATTGTATCACCATTTTCTTTTATTTTTGTATTATACGCACTGTCCACAATTTTGAATATTAAATCTAAAATGTAATAAATTTTGTCTTTGGTGCTTTAAAAGAATTTGGTTAGCCTGAGTCATTTGTGTTTGGATGTGAAGTGTATGGAATGTTTTGCTAGTGTAAATGCTAATTAACTCTGTGACTGCTGTGAATGACTGATACTAATTAACTTGTTAGTTGCTGGAGTGAATGGTATAGTGTTAACCATTTAGCTGCCAGGCAGGGGTGTACATAGTCAGCGAGAGTCAAGTGATTGTAGGTGGCATCGCCGTAGCCATAAATGCAGCGTGGTGGCAGCAATTACTGATTGATTGGCCAGATCACGTGCCCAGCGAATTTGGCGTTCGTGACAATAAAGATCTAAGAGTGTGACTTAAAGTGCATATAATAGTCTCAAATAGGTAGTCGTTTTTTACAATTTTAAAACTTTTGCTCGGGGCTTCTTCCCAGAGCCACTCAATGTCTTGCTCCAGTACTGATGTCTGATAACTTTACTATAAATTTAGCTAAATATTGTGTCTTTACCATGAATCTCATTAACTCTTGTTTATTATTTAGTTCTGGAAGCTGTTAGATGGTTCTTACTTTTTCTTCATATGGTAGACTGGGTCAGGTAAGAGATTTCAGGGGCATCTTTGGAACATATTAGTAATGCAAAAGCTAAGTTTGGGGAACATTTATAGCTAAACTGGGCAAGTCCAGTCAAAAATAACGGTGGGTAATCATCTGTTAAACAGGGTCACGTCTGATGGGGCATCCTAAGCCAAGGCCAGTACAATAGTTGTGGGCATATCCTTCTTTAGGAAAATTCACAATGTGTATATGACTCAGGCTAGAGATAAGAGGTTAAACATCACGGAATAAGAAGGGATTTAAAAATAAAAGAAGTATTAATCAGGGCATTGGGGAAGGTATGCATGAGTATATACCACTGCCCTACAAAGGTTAAGTAGGTAATTTTTAACTACCGATTCTGCCTGGGCGACACATATCTGGAGCAACTGAGCTGTCAGTTTTATAAGCTGAGCCATTCTGAACCTGAAGCATCTGGAAGCTAAACCCACCGTACAACATTACCTACCAAACCAACTAAAATCAGAACAAGCCTAGAACACAAGCTTTTGTAAAAGTAAATGATGCAAATGTACGATTGGTACTAGGTGGGAGTGAGTTGAACGTATCTCTCTGGAAATTGTCATGTTTCCAAACTTGGTCTTTGATTAAAAAGAGCAGTGGGGGAACTTACTGTTTATTAACATTCTTTTTACACCAATTTTGTTGCCATTCAAAGACTCTCATTAGGAGAAGGAGTTTGTGATTTTAGAACATCATCATGTTTGATCTGTTGTATTCAGTTACATCAACTGGACTTTCTCAATTCAGAATGACTTGCACAAGAATCTGTTGGCAATTAAGTACCCTGGAAAGTCCCAATTAGCAGCCAGGTGTTAGGGACCTTCTGAATGCAAGGTGTGGATGCATTAAGGCTAAGAGGTGTTATCGAAACTGCCCAGGGTAAGGTGTAAAAACAGCATTGTACATGGCAGACAGTCGAACCCCGCACCTCTATTCAGGCTTGGTTTCTTTGTTTTCACATAAATGGCCTTCTTCAGTCACTGTTACATAACTTACACTAAATGTATTTATAGTTTATTTATCAAGCGCCACTTTGGGGCGCAGCGTTGTACAATAACAAAATACAAACTAGAAAGGGAAAGTTTAAGTATAAAATTTGAATTTGGCTTGAAAGGCCGCATTTTGGAAGGGAATGTGTGTGTTTGTGGTGCAGATCTTAAAACTCAATGCCAATGATGAGGACATTGTTGTTTTTTACTTACCCTTTAAATATGGCTGTCACATAAAATAAAGGTAAGTCAGTTGGTGTGTGTACTCGTGTCAGGTTGGGGGATAAAAGGCTAACTTTTTTGATGATTGGTCAAAATGTGTTTTTTTTTTATACTTACCCTTTAAATATGATTGCCACATGAATGAATGGGTACCTCAGTTGGTGTATGTACCTGTGTCAGGTTGGAAGTTAAAAAAACAAACTTTCTTGATTATTGATCAAAATTTATTTTTGATTATAGTTATCCTTTAAATATGCTTGCCACAGAAACGAAAGAGTAGGTCCCTAGGTATGTGTGCCTGTCTCAGGTTGGGGGTTACAAAAACAAACTTTAGTTTGTTTTTTACTTAGTTACCCTTTAAGTATGGCTGCCACAGTAATGGAAAGGGTAGGTCAGTAGTGTGTACCTGGGTAAGGTTGGGGGTTAAAAAAAAACAACCCTTTGTTGATGATTAGTCAAAAATGTTTTTTGACTATAGTTACCCTTTAAATATGGCTGCCATGAAAATGGAAGGGTAGGCGAGAAGGCGTGTGTACCTGGATCAGGTTGGAAGTTAAAAAACAAACTTTTTTGATTATTGATCAAAATTTGTTTTTTTTTACTTTAGTTACCCTTTAAGTATGGCTGACACAGTAATGGATAAGTAGATCAGTAGGTGTGTGTACCTGGGTCTGGTTGAGGGGGTATGTCTTTTTTGTGTTTACAACCATAAAACTAGCTTTAACTGAGGATAAATCTAAATTAATTTTTTTGACTTTATTTACCCTTTAAGTATGGCTGCCACAGTAATGGATAAGTAGACCAGTAGGTGTGTGTACATGGGTCTGGTTGAGGGGCTATGTCTTTTTTATGTTTACAACCATAAAACTATCTTTTATTGAGGATAAATCTAAATTAGTTTTTTTGACTTTAGTTACCCTTTAAGAATGGCTGCCACAGTAATGGATAAGTAGATTAGTAGGTGTGTGTACATGTGTCTGGTTGTGGGGGTATGTCTTTTTTGTGTTTACAACCATGAAACTATCTTTTATTGAGGATGAATCTAAATTAGTTTTTTTTACTTTAGTTACCCTTTAAGTATGGCTGCCACAGTAATGGATAAGTAGATCAGTAGGTGTGTGTACCTAGGTCTGGTTGAGGGGGTATGCCTTTTTTTGTGTTTACACCCATAAAACTATCTTTTATTGAGGATAAATCAAAATAAATTTTTTTACTTTAGTTACCCTTTAAGTAAGGCTGCCACAGAAATGGAAGGGTAGGTCAGTAGGTGTGTGTACTTATGTGAGGTTGGGGTATGTCTTTTTTGTTTTTGCAACCATAAAACTAACTTTTATTGAGGATATATCAAAATTAGTTTTTTTGACTTTGTTTACCCTTTACGTATGGCTGCCACAGGAATGGAAGGGTAGGTCAGTAGGTGTGTGTACCCATATGAGGTTGGGGGGTATGTTGCATGTATGACTATATAACTAACTTTCATTGATGATTAATCAAAATGGCTTGCATGGGAATGGTAGGTCAGTAGGTGGGTATACCTGTGTCTGTGTGGGGGGTTGGGGGTATTACCGTTTGTATTTATGACCATGAATCAAACTGTTTTGAAATATCCACATTTGAGGATCGTTACCATTATAGTCTATGGGGAAAAATGTCCCGAAATTCGTTGATAATGACGTAACACTTCCGCGAATTCCTTAGCTAGAAGATAGCACACTTCTCCTATATTCCCCACAAGTCTGTACCGAATTTCATGTCTCTAGCTCAAAAACTGTGGGAGGAGATACAGTCCAAAAAAGCAGAAGAATAAAACAGAAGAAGAATAAATAGAAAGAACAGGAATTTGGCTCTTCAAGTCGTACAAGGTGGGTAAATACATACATAGTTCAGCACATAAATATATAAATTTATATAAATATAATTATAACTATATAAGTGCTAGAGCTTTGCCACAAGAGGAAAGGAGGTACCTGTCCTGTAGAGCTTACAATCTAGTTAGGAGGGTTACATACAGATACAAAGGAAAAGGTAGAAGCACAGTAGTGAGACTTATGCAGTGCAAATAAATTCTTACAATAATAAATAATAAAAAAACATAACCAAATTCCATATATACTAGAGTATAAGCCAAGGTTTTTATTTTTTAAAATGAACCTAAAAAGCTAACATCTGCTTATACTCGAGTCGCATCACTTTTGCTGCATATTGCCCATTTAAGGCAGCTAGGGGCAATCGGGGTGCAGCATTCAAGTGCCCCCTAGCCCCCTCAATCCCTCATCGGTTTGATCCAAATCTTTATGCCCATATTCCAAGTTCGTTATCATTCCCTTAGATGATCTGATGATTATCTTTGGGAATCGTAGAGAAAAAAAAAGATATGCACATACACAAAAAATCTTGTGATACACACCCCTTTTCCCCCTATAATAAAACTATACCGTAAGTGGTCATGGGGGCAATAGAGGTCATAGTTTTTACTCTCGGTCAATCAGTTTTACTTGTTTATTTACGTAAAAGTAAGTACCTTGGTTTACACTCAGATCGACTTGTACTCGAGTATATACAGTACATTGATCATAACCAAATTTGATTAATTTATAAACTGTGTAATAACATTAAGCGCAACTTTGCGAAGGTCTGAAAATGTCTGAGAACCACTACGTAGATCATGTATTAGTATAGTATTCAAAGTTGAATACAGACAGCATTTCGTACCCTGCTGGGTACTTAAAGGACAACAATATCAAAAAAAACAACATCACCCACATTACATGTCAACACTCCCAGCAGCTGAAATCACTTACTCACATTTACAGCCGTGCTGCCCTCCCTTCAGCAAAGATGAGTGCTAAAAGCCCGCCTCCTAGACGACCCAGGGCCATGATTAACATAACTCTTGTCATTGGCTGGTGGGAATGTCTGTTACAACCTCTCTCCTCCTCCTCTGCCAGTCAAACAAACTTGAAATGTCCTGTTGCTAGGATACAGCCTACATAAACAAGCTGATCAATGGTGGGTGGAGGAATGTTTTCTACCATGCTAGCTTTGAGTGACAGATGCAGACAGAATTGTTACACCCCTTCCACAGTGTGGCTAATTGGAGGCCTACAGAGGCTCGAAATCAGGAAAAAATGTATGGGGTGGGCTGCATAGCTTTACTCTTTCTAAAGCAAGTATTAAAAAAAATGCATTGAGGCAATACAGTTATCCTTTAATCATAGGCAAAGTGTGACTATTAGGGTTTTATACCCAAGATGCAATTCTGTATATCACCCATTTAAAGAGACACAACCTATACTATTAAAAGGATAAAACGTGCATTCATTATAAAAAAAACTAATCGATAAAAAATTCATGATGCAACAAAACAAATTCATATCTATTAAACATTTACAATTATTTTCAGTTAATCTAGTTACATTCATACATCCATCCAGTCCAACCTACTCAGCAATACCTACATTTCCTGCCTAACTGTTGATCCAGAGGAAGGCAAACCCCCCAGAATTATGAAGGGGAAGAAAAATCCTTCCTGACACCAAGTGGCAATCAGAAATATCCCTGGATCAACTCAACCTATGCAAACTTAAGCCAAATAGATAAATCCCACAGACCCCTCATTCTAATCCAATGGTCTAATATTCTGTAAAATCAGTTTAATAGAAAGGAGTCCCTCATACAAGAGTCCTCCCAACATACTCCCAACATGTACATTAGGATACAAAACACCCTATAAACCTTAGCTAACATCAGGACAACTATACTCAACTGAAAATGGGCACACAGGACAGACCTTCAATCAGCAGACATATGCTACATGCCTCATTCAACAACAAAAAATCAGCATCTGAGGGTGATTCTGATTAAAGCATTCTGGTAAATATATAAACCCGATACCTTAATACATGCATTGTACCCAGTTTGAGGACCTACACCGATTGTTCTTGTTAAAGGGGATGTACACTGGAAAATGTGTTTTTTTAAACTGCCCATTACTGGAAACTATAAATCATCCCAACTATCACTGTACTGTTTTTTGTAGAACTGACCCCTATTTCTTTAGATATCCAGTCTGAAACATTTACATTTCAGCTCTACCTTACTGACATAAACTATTCTTACACAGTTTTGCTGTAGCTGAAATGATTTAACAGATGGTATGCTGTATGCAGTTTTGACAGTTGGTATGTGGGAAAATAGTCAGGTCAGTATTCAGAGCCTGAGCAAAACAAGTACTGTATTGAAGGCATGCAGCAACACACACACCTCAGAGTGAGTGCACATATTTATTTATAGATTAAGATGAAGCAAAGTAATTTTTTCAGTAAACATAACCTTTAAGGGTTTTTGATAGTTAAAGGGTAACTAATAACTAATAAATGCCTTCCTATAAGGGCCATACAGTTAATTAGGAATGCTACATCAAATGATTTATATAAGTTATAATTTATGTATTTGGACTATTCTTTTTAATCTTATTATATGTATTTCTTAGAAACAAATAACCTTTTAACACAAGTCACATTCCTATACCATTATTTACCTTAATTACTGAAAAAGAAATAAAACCTAATGAGTAACAGGTCATAAGAAAGGGGCTAGCTCCATTTGGTCATTTAATCTATAGGATTTCATGCTATGGTTAGTAAATATAAGTTTCTGTTCCAATTTTAATAATTCCTTATCCAAATTTCCTCCCCTTATATAGAAGATTTGCTTAACCCCACATAGTGCTAAAAAAAGTGCTCCCTTCAAACGAAGAACCGTGATGTTCTTTAAAGTGTCTATATAAAAAAGGAAATATTTCGTTGTCTGCTTTATGTATCTTACTCTTCATGATACTTCTGTGTTCCCCACAGAAGAATTTATGTATAGTTTTTCCAATATACCATTTGTCACATGTGCAAAGAATACCATATACAACCTTAGATGATTTATAATTATCCCATTTATGTTTCAGATTCCCTATCATTGTAAAATTCTTTCCCAAACTGAGCAATTTAGTATCCTGGTACTGAGCCTGAGCATGCTCAGAAGAGGCAGATAGGGGATTAGCATTCAGTCATTGGCTGTGATGTCAACTGTCAAATCCATAACTGACTAGAACTGGAAGAACCAGGAAGCACAAACAGTGACAACAGGACATTGTGCAGGATTTCAGGTTAGACCTATATATTTCAGATTTAAAAATATTACAGTTTAGGGTTTTGGGGGTGATTTACTTATATATAAGTTTTCATTTGAGGGCTGGACTTAAAGGACAACTAAAGACACAGAACAACCAGAGCCGTCTTGTTAATGAGGCAATATGAGACAATTCCTCAAGGCGGAGCTTGTTATCCAGAGGATAAAAAGAAAGGCAGCGGATGCCAGCAGCAGTATCTGAATGCGCACGGTGCGCACTGACACTTTGGGCGGGATCAAGTAACAAGCATGGTGGCAGTAAGTTCAGAGAGCTGGAGGGGACTGGAGTGTTATAAACATGTAAGCAATTGAATGGGGTGTGCACTAGGCTTCTATTTTGTATGAAGACTGGAGTGTTGCTAAGCCTGAGTGCCTGGGTGAGTCCATGCTTTCTGCTCAAGTACTGCCTCTCTGAGGCAGTTCTGTACTACTGACACTGCTGTTCCTTTGCCTTGTGTGTGGCTATTGTTTTGGGGGAGCATTTTTGGGTAAGCTAGGGGGAGCTGTCTGGCCTGGGGGTGGGGGGTGGGATGTTTGGGGGCTGCCTGAGTGGGGAATGCTGGGAGATGTTGCTATAACCATCTGGAGGGATGTCTAATGAGCAATGCCTGTCTATGTCCTGAACTATATCCATTAATTAGGGGGGTGGGCTTGGTCTCTGATTGGGGTCACAGTAAATTTGACAGTTAAGGTTCCCATGATAAACCTGTATGGTTACTGTGTTACACCATTGTCTATGCAGTAGTTCTATTGTCTTAGGACTAGGTCCCACTACTGCGTGTTGGAGCACAGTTTGCATTCTCTTCACGCTTCCGGTTCACATTGCCAGTGAAATGCTACCAGGTAGTTCCCACTGTGTGTGCTGCGGTCCGGTGCGTTTTTTGGTTTGCATGCGTGCATGACTTTTCCTGTGGATCGCATGCATGCCAATAACATGTTTTGGTACAGAACGCATAGCACACGGAGTATCGCGCACAGCAGCGCATTGCAAAATATGCATGTGCTGCTGTGTGTGATAGGTACACGTACACAATACAAAGCACACCTACTCATAATACAACACACACTCATAATACAATGCACACATACTCGTAATACAACACACACCATACAATGCATACATACTCGTAATACAACACACACACACAATACAATGCACACATACTCCTACAAAACAAAGAACAAAGGGATCCTGCACACTCACGACTCCTGTCGTAGAGAGCTAATATGCTAGGTGCCGTAGTGAGCTGGCAAGCATGTCACAAAAAGAAAAGAAAAACTGCGCACACTAGACTTGGTGCAACTGGTGTTTATTTATACATTAAAACACCGTGTAACGTTTCGGCATACAAGCACCTTCCTCAGATACATACAAAGATTAAAACCATAAGGGCGGACCCTTATATAGACTAGAGACAGCACAACAGTGTCACCTAGTGTTACCTAGTAAATATACAATCAGAATAGCACACACTAATAAATACAATGTTACTTATAAATAACTACCCAAAAGGTAAATATTCTATATAATGTATTGGACTTATGTTATTCTAGACACAATATTTATGATTAACTATATTTCTATCCATTTATAGTGACAGTTATTTATAAGTAACATTGTATTTATTAGTGTGTGCTATTCTGATTGTATATTTACTAGGTAACACTAGGTGGCACTATTGTGCTGTCTCTAGTCTATATAAGGGTCCTCCTTTGTGGTTTTAATCTTTGTATGTGTCTGGAGAAGGTGCTTGTGCACCGAAATGTCACCAGTGTGCACGGTTTTTCTTTTCTTTTTGTGACATAAATAAACACACACACACACAAAACAATGCACACATACTCATAATACAACACACAATACAATGCACACATACTCATAATATAACACACAATACAATGCACAAATACTCATAATACAATACACACAATACAATGCACACATACTCATAATACACACACATAATACAATGCGCGCGCACTCATAGAGAGAGGATAGAGACTGCAAGAGATAGATAATGTGAGAGATAGGGACTGCAGGAGAGAGAGAGAGTGTGAAGCATAGAGGATAGAGACTGCAGGAGAGAGAGGCGATGTGAGAGCTAGAGAACAGAGACAGCAGAAGAGAGAGAAAGAGGATAGTGACTAGGAGAGTGTGTGAGAGATAGAGGATAGAGACTGTAGGAGAGTGTGTGCAAGATAGAGGATAGAGACTGCAGGAGAGAGAGAATGTGCGAGATAGAGGATAGAGACTGCAGGAGAGTGTGTGCAAGATAGAGGATAGAGACTGCAGGAGAGAGAGAATGCACACGATAGAGTATAGAGACTGCAGGAGAAAAAGAGAATGTGTAAGAGAGATAGAGGATAGAGACTGCAGGAGAGAGAGGGGATGTGAGAGATAGAGAACAGAGACTGTAGAAGAGTGAGAGAGACGATAGAGACTGTAGGAGATTGTGTGAGAGATAGAGATTGCAGGAGAGAGAGAGAATGTGAGAGAGGTTAGAGACTGTAGGAGAGAGTGAGTGAGAGACAGAGGATAGAGACTGCATGAGAGAGAGAATGTGAGAGAGATAGAGGATAGAGACTGCAGGAGAGTGAGAATGTGTGGAACCTTTACCATCTGTTCTCACTGTATGGGACCTTTACTGTCTCTCCTCACTGTATGGGACCTTTATCGTCTGTCCTCACTGTATGGGACCTTTACTGTCTATTACCCTTCTGTTCTCACTGTATGGGACCTTTACTCTCTGCTCTCACTGTATAGGACCTTTAGCGTCTGTTCTCACTGATTGCACTAGATTGCTCAACCAAACATATACTTTACTGCAGATTTTTTTTATATTTTCTTTACTAAATGTGTTAGATATTGATGAAAGATATTTCATACGGTTAGATTAGCTTTAGATAGTTTGTTAGATTAGGCTAGGTTAGACTACTTAATGTGGTGGCAGGCTCTTTTGGGAAAAATTCTTTATCCTTCTGGAATCATGGGAGCATATTTATAAAAAAAACAAAAATAATAGAAGAAAGAAGCGGCTGGCAACATCGGCTCCGCTAAGGCCGGAGGTGCCAGCGGGCTCACTGGCGGCCGCAGTGAGCCTGCCTGGCATCGGCGACCTGAGTGGGGTTGGTGTCGCCAGCCCGAAGACTTCGCTTCGGATCAAGACGCTGGCAACATCTGCTTCTTTGAGGTTGCCGGCGCCCGCCGGGGGTACCCATGGCGGCCACAGGGGTACCTCTCAGGACTCAGCGGCCTCAGCGGAGCTGGTGTCGCCGGGACTAGAAGAAAGAAGACGCCGCCCAAGGGCTCTTTTAAGAGCACTCACTGGGGGTCCGGTTTGTGCCGCAAGGACCCTTACAAGGGCCGGGGAGGGGGGTCCCGCAGCTTGAACCGGGACCCCCTCCCCGGCCCTTGTAAGGGTCCTGCTGCAAGGGCACTTGGGGGGTGAGGGCGGGGTGGGCGTACACCGTGACCGCCGTACACCGCGGCGAATGCAACCATCCACGGCGAGGTGGGCATGCCTTCCGGGGCGGGTGCGACCACCCACCACGGGTTGCCTGCCCATCTCCGCCGCAGCGCGGCTAGTATCGGCCGCTTTTGCCACCTTGAAGGTGGCGAAGCAAAACGCCCGATACTAGCAATGCGAAACAGTTACCGCCGTTTTATAAATAGAAGCGGTGGTAACGGGTGGGTATCAGCGCGAAGAGTTAACGTCTCGTTAACTTTTCGCGCCCGTTTCCCGACATTTATAAATCGAGTTAAATGCGATTTATGCGGAAAGGTCGGGGAAAACGGCCGCGAAAACTTAACGAGGCTTCATAAATATGCCCCATGGTGTGGATAAAGGTCTATTTATAGAAACTATACAAATAAATGACAAAATGGCTAGCCGTGCTCCCACCTACAAACCCACGCCCACACAGAGCACGCCCTCCCATTTCGCCAGCGGCACGCTGCGTGCGCTGCACATAGGCGTCCTTCGAAGTTTACATAACAGGCCATGTATTGAGAGCCATTATCGCCTTTTTTCTTCTTAAAGTCATGTTAACCCATGAAGCAAGGTTAACATGACTTAAGGATAATATTGGCGGTGCGCCGGTACGCAAAAATGGTGTTGCAAAACCGCTGCAAGCTATGAACCGAGCCGATAACAGTCGGTCTTTAAGACAGAAATGTTTCAGAATGGAAAACCACATCGCTATGCACAGACATTATCGCTCAGTGCATTGCTAGAAGAGACAAAGAGAAGCGCGAATAACGGCTCTCGGTACACAGCCCTAATAGTATCCAGTGTGAAGACCTAAATCGCTAAGGCTGGGTACACATGGGGAAATATTTGTCCCGACCGAGCATTCGCTACTAGTTAGCGCTTGGTTGGGATAAATGACTGACAGTTGCGGCAACAGTGGCTGACACCGATAGTTTGCACGACCAATTGTACGGTCCCTTAGAGAACTGCATGATCGGCTGTGATTTACCAATGGCACTGATTGGCCTCGGTCACGGCCACCCCGCACATACGTATATGATATTTCTGACTGAATGATACATGGCACTCCCGCACATACGTATATGATATTTCTGACTGAATGATACATGGCACTATCGGTCGGTCTGCCGAAAATATCTGACCGCGTGTACCCAGCCTAAGTGTTCTAATTGTATGATATCCACAATAACAATTAATTATCCTGAGAACTTCATAAATGGATTAATCTTGTAGATTGTGTTTGCATTATGCTAGCTCATGTACCTATAATAAAAGTATTGCATCATATCTACATCATATATTATTTGTTGAAATTGTTTTCTTTGATATTAATAAGAATCGATCATTTCCTGTCAGACAACTAATAAAGATAAGTTAGAATTAAAGTAGTCTGTGTGTTGCTTATATATACAGTATATGAATATATAGGAAGCACAACTGTCATGGACACAATGTTTTGGGAGTTTATCCCTTAAAATAAGCATTAAGGGCTAGGCCACCACCACACACACACACACCACACACACACATAGACACACACACACCATATAGACACACACACACACCACACACACCTATAGCAACACACACACACACATATAGACACACACACACACAACACACACACACCACACACAACACATATAGACACACACACCCACACACAACATATAGAACACACACACCACACACACACACACATACATATAGAACCACCACACAACACACACACACAACATATAGACACACATCCACACATATAGACACCACACACACACACACACACACCAACACACACCACATATATCACACACACACACTCACACACACACACATACACACCACAACACATATAGACACACACACACACACAACACACACACACACACACATATAGACACACACACACAACACACACACACACACACCACACACACATATAGACCACACACACACACACACACACACATCATCGACACACACCACACACACACACACCACACACAACCTATAGACACACCCACACACACACACACACACACATAGACACACACACACACACACACACACACACATATAGACACACACACCCACAACACATATAGACACACACACACACACACATATATAGACACACACACACACACTATAGACACACACACACACACATATATAGACACACACACACCACACATAAGCCCACACACACACACACACACACACACATATAGACACACACACACACACACATATAGACACACACACACACAACA
>CM033474.1:137824194-137944194 GCA_019447015.1 Hymenochirus boettgeri | reverse complement strand
ATAAGTTATTAAATGCAACAATGAATTGCAAATGTAACAATCTTATACAGCAAATGTAACAATTTAAAGCAGCAAAAGTAACATTAAAAGTAATGTAACTAAATTATATGCTGTATAATTCTCACCTAGTTATCGTCATATTAATACATAATACCCTAAATCTGATCACTGGTTGGTCACTGGGTGATATAAAATGTATAACTAATAATGAAACTCAAGGTGTCAATTTTAATGGAGTGGGGCACCTAATTGACTATTTAGATATTCAAACCATTATTGTTTCTTAGGTGGAACAAACAGCCACTATGGGTAAATATATTTGATAATAGTGGAAAATATATAAGTTCGGTCTCAATACATCCATAGGAAGCAGGATAATGCCAGCTGTTCATTAAGGCCCCTAGGGGCCAAGGTGTCTAACTTATGTATCCACTATGCTTCTCTTCTTAAGAGTGCTTTATTACGGTCAGTACCTTCATGGGATAGTTTGTGATCTATAGCCATACACTTAAAGCTGGATAGGCGATGCCCTCCAAAATTTCACCAAATTATATATATATCCCTTATATTATATAAATATATTTATATCTTCATAGGAGATTGCATTGAGTTTTTAGGAGCTACCAATGAGGTGGGGGGTACAGGATATCACATATAGGAAAGTTGTATATGTTTGGGTGTACTCTCTCACTATTACCATGTAAATGACCATCAGTAAATGTATATAAAGTATAGCACTGACTTATATTAGGCACAACACAAAATATACAAGACACATTTTCAACATGGAATGGTCAAATGGCAGCTTAAACCACACCTCTGTATCTGCTCCATGTGAAAGGAAGTGTAATCCAAAAAAAGTTTCTGTTTGCTACACAGGATACGATGTGTATTGTAATGGACATATACACCAAGGCTCCTTATATACCACCTCCAGCCTGCAGGTGGTGTCAATGAGTGATAAAAGACAAGACATCCCTGCTCTCTATGGCTAGGAGGACAGAAAGTGAAAGTAGATTGTGGTGTGTGCTTTGGAGAGATATTGACTGCAACACAAGATCCTCTGTACAAGACCCCGTGTATAAGACCCCGTGTATAAGACCCCGTGTATAAGACCCCGTGTATAAGACCCCGTGTATAAGACCCCGTGTATAAGATCCCAGATCCCGTGTATAAGATCCCGTTACCACCTGTTGGGAGGACAGATTATTAGACAGACAATTTACCTTATTGGATACAAACTCTGAGGCAACAGATAAGTGTAAACCAACTTACAACACACTATACAGGCCTGGTTAATATTCAAAGTGGTGCACCATAGACAGGGACACCCCTGATTACTGCACATGTTATGTGGGGAACCTGTTTATGTGCACTGTCTGCTTTGTGCCAGACCACCAGAGTAACCCATTGGTGGCAGTGGTGCTGGTAATACCATTTATTCCCCATTTTCTTTGTATATTTGTGCCATGCTACACATAATCCTTCCATAAAGCAGTGATCTGGTACACATTGGTGGCAGTGGTGCTGGTAATACCATTTATTCCCCATTTTCTTTGTATATTTGTTCTCTGTATTAAGCTATGGAGGCTGCTACTGATAGTATTGATTTAAATCCTCCTGTCCTTGTACCTGCAGATGAAACTCCCCAACTAGACTCCGTAGCTCTACCAGGCCCAATTGCCAAACCTATTTTTAAACCTGATCCATTTGATGGGGTAACTAGGGAGTGGACTGATTGGCTAGAACAATTTGAATTGGCAGCCACTATTAATGGATGGGATGAAGGTGCTCGCTTGCAAGTCCATAGCCTTTTGCTTAGTGGTAAAGCCAGGATTTACTGTAATACTGAAATAAAAAGCAGTTATCAGTTATTAAAAATTGCTCTGAAGATCTGTATATAAAGGATAAATCCATTTCTTTAAACTGGGAATGAGAAATGATTGTTTAAATGTTAGATTATAAGGGCAATGCTATTATAATAACATAACCCTGAGATACATTCTGTTATAATATATGAGGTACCATCACCACTTGTTGTGGTGAATACTAATAAGTATTAACCTAGCATGTTTAGTTTCAACCACACAGTGTGGAAGGATTGCCCGGGTTTACTCTCAGACCTGCAGGATTTATCCTATTTGGTTCCTCTGGAAGCTGGTGACTGTCTGAGTAACAGTTTAAAATATACCCGATATACACACACAAATACAAAATAGTTCATGTTCAAAATGTATCAGCAAGGCACAATTTTTTTCATTGTTATGCACCTTAAATACCAGTTAAAATGTAAATTAAAAGGGACTTTCTATCTGCCAGAATTCTCTAAACTCACTCACCTGCAAGAGCAGGAATTGCCACAGACTGACCATAGCTAGCTCTTATAACAGCACTTATAACATCATCAATAAATTTTTGTGACACGCCAATTGCTTGCAAAGATTCTCCTACAGATTTATGCGTCATGTTCACAAAATGCTCTCCTCCCAGAGAACGCAGCAACTCCTCCATACTGGAGAAAGCATATTCATGAGCTTGGAATGTATAAATTCTATAAAAAACAAAAGGGAAAAAAATATTATTATATTTACTGTGGCCATCTACATTTAAAAAGCAAACGTGTATATAAAGTATAAGTTATAGCAGTATAAAGCAGCCTTACACATTTTTAGTTACACCACTCATTTAGGAACCTCCCTGTTCTTTTGTTAAAAGCAAATCAATAACCTGCTTAAAATGGCAGCAAGCACACAAATCCTTCACTGTGCCCTCACATTTCCCATTACGGTGCATGCTGTTTTTGTTCAAATGAGATGAAAAGACGATCAGACATGAGGCTGAACCAGCAGTCAGTTGCGGTAAAATGTCTGACTTGTCATCCGTGTCTTTTTTTGTATATTCTTTATTTAAACATTTTTAAAGAATAACATTTCTTAGCAGTTGAAGAGTGTTCATAGATTATCTCTTGAATTATATTATTATAACAATATTTTCTGCTTAGAGAAAGAAAGTAAGAAAGGTGGGAAAGGGGGGGGGGGGTAAGGGTAAGTATGTGATATTGTTATTGATATTATTATTATTATTATGAGTCAGAACTAATAATGATATCTTTCTAGTCACAGAATAGAAAACATTAGTTTTTACAATTAGTATTATGTCCTTAGTTGTTATTATTTGTACAATTTATTTTCTTCGTTGTTTCTTTTCTGTTATTTATGTAACCAGCAGGTTTTTATATGTATCTGTTTCCATAAATAAGATCCATGTTGACCATGTTTGCATAAATCTGTTTTGGTTTTCGTGCAGGGAGGCTGTCAGGTCCTCCATACGCATAACATGTATGAGTTCTGCAACCCAGAGTTTATTTTCAGGGCAGGTGGTGGTTTTCCAGAATCGTTTGAGGAATTGTGTGGAATTTTGTCCAGGTGGGAAAGCAGGATTTTTGAACAGAGGGGTTAGTAATCCGGGTTGATTTGAAAATTTGTGTTTTTTTACTTGTGTGTCCCATATCTTTAGTATTGGATCCAGGAAATATACTTTATTTGAAAAACCTGGTCTGTTGATTGGTTTTAGCCATGGGAGATTTTGTATTGGTGATTGATTGATGGTATTTGATATAGATATCCATAGTTTATCTTGATTGTGAAATGTCCAGTTAGCTATTTGGGTGAGAGACTGCTATATGATATTGTTGAAAGTCAGGGAGGTTAAGACCCCCAGAGTCCTTGCTTCTTGTCATCATTGTATATTTTAGCCAGTGGGAGGACCCTCCCCATATGAACCTTAGCAGCAGTTGTTTGATTTTATCAAAGTATGTTTTAGGAGGTAAAAGAGGTATCGTCTGGAAGATATATAAAAATCTTGGTAAAACGATCTGTGTCTTTTTATGCCCAGACCAATGCTATTTTTGGCCTGGCCAACCGGTCAATACTGGCAAACAGTCAACAGGGTAGAAATATCTGCTCATGTGAACCTCATTTGCTTTCAGAGCAGACCATCAGTAAGGCCAAGCTTGTTCAGTAACCATTGAGTAGAGAATTTCCCACCATGAAATATAATATCAACTGTAACCATTGCACTTACAGCAAAACTGTACACAGCAAAAGGGTTTATAATAACAAAGCTCTCTAATGACAGCTGAAATGTGCTGTGCTTCATATTAAATATTTTAAGAAATAGGGGACAAATCAACCCAAAAAAATTGCACAGTGAAAGTTTGTAAGAATGACATTTTCCAGCAAGGGGCAATTAAAAAAATTCCAGTGTAGATACCCTTTAAGAAGAACCAGTAGGAAAGCTCAGTCTTAAGGTGGCCATACACTATGTAAGACATTAGATGTCCAATCTATCTAGAACCGCCTAGATTGTTCTTTCATACAATCAATTTGAGATTACAAAATGAATGGGTCAGATAGGAACATCTCTAGATAAATACCTCTGCATGTAATATATGGTCTTTAGACATTAGATAGATATCTCAAATCCATCTAATGTCTGCCTAGTGTATGGCCAGCTTTACCTTCTACATAATTATAGATTATACAATTTAATTGTAAGCTATAGTGGAAAAATATCAATATTTTAAAAAAGTCTTTGTTTGTATTATGCATACCTAGCTATTCTACAATCACCCATTTTGAAAAATCAGTTGATTTTATACACTTTGCTGTTCCCTGCTGTTGACATAAGCTGCCATTTAAGGTTCCAACGGTCCTTCTTCCCAGGATTGGCTGTTGGATGGGTCAAAGATGCTCAGATCTCTACTGAGATACTGAATCAACCCAGGCGCTGGCTCAAGGGCAAAACCATAACAGTCTCTATTAGGGGTCCTACAAACAGGAAGTCAGTATTTCAGTTGCATTTATTTTTACACATACAAAATGTTGAATGGGCAGGTTAAGGTCATTGGGATTGAAAATGACTGCTCTTTTTTCTTAAAAGCATGTGTATTTGCAATGAACTTCCCCTTTAATGGGTATAGTTAAGAGGTAATCAGGGAGATTCAATAAAAGTTCTTATCCTTTAAAATGGTGCTAATTTTGCCCCAACCAATCAGATCTTATTTAACATTTGAAAGCTAAGATCTGATTGGTTGGGGCAAAATTAGCACCATTTTAAAGGATTTTAAAGAACTTTTATTGAATAGCCCCGATAGTTTTTAAAAAATGAAAAACTTAAAGGGACACTATACTGAAAAAATGACTTTGCCTCATCTTAATCCATAATTAAATACATGTAAGTAGCACTTACTCTGATTTGCATGTGTTTGCTGCATGCCTTTAATCCAGCACACATTTTGTTTAGGAGCAGTATCCCCCCTCTTAACCACTCCCACTTCCATCTTACCTGATTTTGTTCCCACAAACCAACTATTAAAGGACAATTATACTCACCTTCCCTCCGCTCCTCTTCTTTGTTCATTAGCTTTTACCCAGGGTGAGGACCTGAACCACTAGGTCCTGGGTTCGCGTAACCTCCAGCAGAGTCTTAGAGCAACGCTGCTCTGGTAAGCTCCGCCCCCTCCTCCCCGTCAGCAACAAGGCCAATAGGAAGGCACGCCTTCCTATTGGCCTTGTCGCCGACAGCACACAGCATTCCAACTGTCAAAACTCTGTCACCATTCCAGCTAAGTAAAACTACTCACAGAAGAATAGATTTTGAGAGAAAGGAACTTGATTGACAGCTGAAATATAAGACATTTTAGATTGGATAACTAAAGAAATAGGGGGCAGATCAACAAAAAAAATGATAAAGTGATGGTTGGGAAGAATTATAGTTTCCAGTTATGGTCAATTTAAAATAACCTATTTTTCGGTATTGATGCCCTTTAAGTATCTCTGGCCATATATATATATTTATCTCACAATCTTCTATATGGAGTGTAAATAAAACAAAATTACCTCATAAATTTCTCCATGACCTCCTCAACCCACATCTGTAGCCTTAGGAAGCTAATCCCATAGTGCCACCAAAGACGGAAAAGGTTTAAAAGGTACCAGTCAGTCTCTTCAAGGACCAGTTGTTCACCATTGTAAATAGCATTCTTCCCTGCTACCTCCTTTCTGTGCTTAAGACCTAATTAGAAAATGGGAGAATTTTAGAATTAAAAAAAATATACAGTATATTAAGGATAGGGTAATAATACTCCTTTGGTACCCAAATATTTTTTATTAAATTAGTTAAAGGAGAACTACAGTGCAAACTATAGTGCAAATAAATGTTTTCCTATCGTGCCAGTTGCCGCAATCAAAGTGCAAGCATCGTGCATTGCTCCAACAAAACTGTATATGTATAGTGTATATTTTGGTGTAACATAACAGAAATGTTATTTACCCATTTCCCTTCTTCCCTATCGTTTGCAACCAGTTTGCGACCATACCAGTAACTATAAAATTAAAGGGTATCTCCACTCGTTTTTATAAATTTTGGTAATCCAGTTCTATTGAGAACGTAGTAAGGAGCTGTGCCTTATACCTTCCGTTCTTCAATAGAACACACAGAGACTGGTGACAAGCTAAGAAACTTACCCGCTCGCTCCTCTCCCGTCCCGCGCTTGGTCTGACAGGTCCCGACGACCTTGTCTTCTAGCGCATAGATCGCGCTGCGCATAGAACAAGGTCCGTCGGGACCTGTCAGACAACGCGCCGGGGGAGCGAGCGAGCAAGTTTTCTTAGCTTGTCACCAGTCTCCTGTGTGTTCTATTGAAGAACGGAAGGTAAGGCACACTCCTTTACCTCCCGTTCTTCAATAGAACTGGATTACCAAAACTTATAAAAACGAGTGGAGATACCCTTTAACGTCTATGTAGGTTTGATACTTGCGGCAGAATATTTATTTTATTTTCAGCACATTTTATCTTTAGACAATATATAATGCAGTACAAAAATTAATTTAATAAATTAACACTGATGTTACCGAATGTATACTTATACTGGCACAAGTGTCAAACATTAAAAGCATTGGAAAATTATTAATAATATAACCTAGTTAAAACAGTGCACATTTAATTCCCCCCCCCCCCACCAAATTTCCCTGTCCGCCCCCACCCGACTGATTTTTCATGCCACGCAGCTAGAAAATAAATTCTGGGGAGAACACTAGTGTAATCACGTGACAATCTCTCCTGAATTAATCCCACCCACTAACAAATGTAAATGGACACTCCAAAGTTACTTTTAAAAAGTGAATATTCCTTTTATTTACCCATTTGTGAGTTATCCCTCCAGCAACATTTTGGGTGGACCTCCACCCTTTATCAAGCGACCATAACAAACTTTTATCCAGTGTGTCCTCCGTCTTGTGGGCAGGACTAATTAATTAACATGCAATAAGTGGTTAACTCTTTAACATACAAACAAATTATCACAAGGTCAATGATACCAGGTCAATCTTTTAAACACCCCCATAACGGAGAGGTTATTAATATTAAATATCCCATAACATGTACCACTACCATGTTATATACATGACCACATGCCCATGTGGATTATCATATATTGGGAAAACTAATTTGAGCCTACGACTCCGCATAGACGGTCACCGTTAAGCCATTAAGACTGCCTTCCGAGACAATTAAAGTAAACAAACTGGTAGCAAAACACTACCTACAAAAGAATCATACTTCTGATAACTTTATATTCATTGGAATTGACCCCATACCCCTACCTAAAAGAGGGGGTGACAGAAAACTGCTCCTACCGCTGTTTCTAAGGCTGGGTACACACCAGCCGGTGGGTCGGTCGGCCGAAAACATCTGCTGGTGTGGGGCGGGTGGCCTTGACCAACCTCGATCGTTTGTTTGCCCGGATCAGACGAACTAATGATCGGACTATAAATTCGGAATGATCGTGCGGTCGTGGCCGCTGCCGAATTTGTGGCGACCGATGGACATTCGTAGCGAGCGCTCGGTCGGGAAAAATAATCCGTTCGTTTGTACCCAGCCTTAAAGGAGAAATAACAATGATTTAACACTGGATGAACTCTTCCAGAAGAAAAGACACTTAAGGGCAAATATATTTTTATCTGTTTTTATATAGATTTTTCTATGTAATTCCAAAATTGTATATTGTATATTTTTAAATTGCATGGCTAAATTACAGTTTTAACACTGTCACCACATTATTAGCACTTTATTATAAGTAATATGAATAAATTACCTTTAACCGTTTTTAAATTTTAAATAATTAAATACACTAGCACTTTATATCTAAGCACTGGTAGCACTTTGATATAATAAGCACTTTATATTATTGGAGTCCACCATAAATATCTATTGAAGGAATTTACTATGAGCACTTTTGTGAGCCACACCAGTTAATAAAGGGTTGATCACTATGTTTTCCACCCTCTATTATGCTAATTTTCCCCACGGAAATGGTTAAATTGACACACCCTGTGTATGTTCACTTAAGGTTCGTACACACATGCTATCGCGGGTACTGCCCGCGACAGATGATGCGTAAGAACGTTCATTTCAGCTGATAATTGGCCCATGTGTGGGCACTTTATCAGCCGAAATGACCAGACGTTCGGAAAATCAAGCCAGTCGGGGCAATGATCCCGACCAAACACCCGTTTGGGACGATAAAGTGCCATACACTGGATGATTATCGTCCGAAACAAATGTTCGTACACATCGTGTGTAACTGGTTGAGATCCGCGATCGCATGTGGTACGAACCTTTAGCTTTAGTCGAAAAAGGTCATAAACCATGACCAAAACCGTTGCTATATCACAATATGTGTGAATAAAGTATGTTTGCTTAAACAAAGTCCTTATGCGTGTACTGATATTGCTTAACTAATATAAGATTAATATATTTATAATACTATATATCGTTTTCCCCTATATATATATATATATAGTCTGTCAACTTACCCAAATGCTTGACAAAGCCTTGCATGTGAAGATTCAGGGAGTGTATATAAGGGCTGCCAGATTCATACTGTTGATTATTCACTGTAAGGGTGGCCAGACGACCCCCAATCCTATCTGCTTCATATAGATCAATTTGCACCTGGGCACCAAACTGTTGCTGCAGAAAATAGGTGACAGCTGATCCACCAATACCAGCACCAACAACGGCTAAAAAAAAGGAAGCAATAATGTACATAAACTAGTGCTAACAACCATAACCTCTATGTGGTTGCATAACTGTGCCCCCTAACCTAAACAGTCACTATATAAGAAAACTGGGTAGGGCTTAATTACCCTGTAGGGACATGTGGTTAGTAATACAAAATGTCTGCACTAAAAGGTAAACATCAATTGGTAAGGGCAATTATTATTATTTAGGGATTACATATGATATAATTTCATTTTCTTTATTAAGAGGTAGCCCTGTGCCAAGAAAATAACTAAAATGAATATGAATAGTCTAGATGCAGCACTTGGGAGTGGAAAAAATTGATCTGTATATATGTCACAATGCACATATTTTGGAGGAGGGGGTGTATATCCTCATCCCACATATGGTGCATAACAAACTTGAAATTAAAGGACATGTCCAATCCTCCAAACTAAAATATTTTACATCTCTGCTCCAAAAGGTTCTCCTGTCGCTGTCTTGTTGCGTAAAAGGTTTCTGCCTCCTCCCTGTCCTCTGAGGACAGTGGGATGTGCAGGGGAGCCCTTTCCCCCCTCCTTCCTGATTCATCATCTTTTAAATATGTTAGATGGCTTCCCTTCCCACCCCCAACCACTATATTAGATATAAAAAAAGTATCAAGACTCTACTTACAGCCCTTCGTTCCCGCTGCATCCTCTATTGCCAGCAGCCACGGCTGTGATTGGCTGCCTCTCAGACAATCACAGCCGTGGCTGCCAGTCCGGCCCCGCTTGTAGTTCAGGCAAGCAGAGAACCGGATCATAATGGGAATGGATGCCCTCTAACATATTAAAAACTATTTTGTAGGGTGGAGATTCCCTTTAAACATACACATACCCCCCAATCATACTGGTTTCTCCAGGACTGACTCGGTTTGAAGGGTCTCCACCGGAGTCCCTGAAAAGTCACGTAATGGAAGGGGGCATTTGCGCTCCAGGGGTGTGACTGTGACATTTGGGAGCATGGCAGGCCATTCTGAGGGTGTGGCTGGCCATTCCAGGGCAGAGCCAATTACATCATCATGTTTAGCTCATGGAAAGGTTGGGAGGTATACTTACAAATATAATCAAAATAACGAAAATCAGTTCCCACTATGTAATTTGTGGTCCGTTTTTTATCCTTACGTGTGCACGACTTTTGGTCCACGTGTGTCTGAATCGTACTTTAAAAATAGTTTATGGGAACCAAAAAAATGCAAACACGTGGTCAAAGTTACTTTTTGCGTTTTTGTTTTCTCCCAGATTTTACACAAAACCCCACACAAATACTGGAAACGCAGACAAAATGCACGCAAAACGAAACACAAAGCACAAAGTGGGACCTAACCTTAATAGGTGATGTTATGACTGGGGAGCTTACATCTACCTGGTATAAAAGTGTACATCAAAGAAACTGCAATTGTATTTAGCATGCATTTAGACATAATCTAAATGCATACGCACGGATTGTGCAGTACTGTGATGTTAAACTTGTGGCCTTCCAGATGTTTAAAAACTACAACTCCCAGTATTCTTTGGTATGCTGAGAGTTGTAGTTTTCAAACATCTGGAGGACTGTAATTTTCACATCCCTGATGTAGCAGAACATCACATAACATCAATAACTATTGGTTTCTTAATCACACCACAGTGGTAAGGATATATTACTGCCTACATATTTCTAATTGTAACTGACCGTGCTTATAGCAGTTATTCAGTATAGTATATTAAAATGATTTTCTGTGGTGATGCTGTCACTATAGGATACATAACACAGTCAAAGTGCCTACACATTTGGTTTTCCATAAGTAGTGAAAATGCGGTAGGAATGTCTGTAGATGTTGCCCACCATCATTGCCTGACCAAACACAGCATCTCCATCTTCTGAGATTGTATTACTATATATACCACTGCCCCTAGTGAAAAACAAAGTACATGATGTTTAATTACCGATTCTGCTCGGTGTCTCCGGTGGCTGGGCGACACAGATTTGGAGAAACTGAGCTGTCAGTATCATAAGCAGTGCCATTCTGAACCTGTAGCATCCGAAAACCCAACCCACCCTACATCAATAAAAGTGAAGGAGAAACTGCACAGGGGCAGTACAGCAACAGAACACAGCTAAGGGACAGGGAACACAAAGGACTACCAGCTGGTATCCATTTTGTGAAAAGAAGAGGGAGGCGTTATCCAACAATCAACTCCCCTAAGCTGTTTTAGGTGTTAGCAGGGAGAGGGGGCGGGGCATATGGAGGGAGAGAAAATGTTTGCTGTTTTTAAAAGGTGGACAAAGACTTAAAGAGAACAGTTTTTCAGGAACTCTGTAATACAGACAGCAGGATGGTAGATATGGAAGCCACAAATAATAACTTATATATTTATGTACTGAACTATCCATGTATTTATCCCCCTTGTATGACTTTATTGTATTTTGTTACTGTACAGCACTGTATTCCTAAGTGGAGCTTTATAAATAAACTATACAAACAAGGACCATAGTACCCAGGATTCTACCCTAGTGGAAGGTAGTGCAGCTAGGTGTACTGCCAGGCTTGCTTACTATCAGCTTCCTCTTTCCATATCCTCTTCCTTGTATTCCCACGATTCCCCACCTCATCCTGTGACTCCTCCCATTTAATATCTTCAGCCCTCAGTGTCTCTCCCAAACCAGCTGTGTTATGTGATTTCACAGAGTGACCAAACATGCAGTTAGGCAGAATGTGCATTTTCTTTACAAAGCTAATTCCACATGTGCTCTCAGCACGAGAGCTCATACAATACTATCAACCTCTTCCTGTTACATCCCCAGCTACCTGTAGTATAACTACAGGTGCTGACATAGTCCAATATACTACATCCCCCTTCTTAACAAGTAAAGTTCTGTGTATTTATATACTACCATTTGGGGGCACAGCGCCGTACAATATTAGAATACAAAAAGCTGTACAAGGGGGACAAAAAATATGTATTAAAACCCTAAAGATGCGTCCGTGTGTGTGTGCCTCTTGGCTTCTGCACATGTGTGTGCGCAAATGGGATATGACACTTCAGATAGAAGCTCCCTGAAGTTTTCCTCCCCCCAAAGTGGCCCGAACTGGACTGTTACCTTAGAGCCGACATGGCACATTACCGAAGAAGAGCGAAGACACGTCTGAGAGGGGGAGTTCCTCGGCTTCTGTGCACGCCCGAACTTATGCGCGTGCACAAACGGGACCCAACACGGCCAGCAGAAATTCCTCCAGCTCCCTGACACACTGGCCCAACCTGGACACCTTTGCGCACAGTGCCGAGTGACAAAGGAGGAGGGAGAGAGGTGTGTGGTGGTCAGTCTGTGTGCATGTTTGTCTACACATGTTTGTATATGTGGGTGTGTCTGTATTCATGTGTGTGTCTGTATGCATGTGTGTCTGTCTGTGTGCGTGCATGTGTCTCTCTGCATAGATGTGTGTATATGGATGCATGTGTGTGTCTGCATACACAGGATAATCTCACAGTCTTAATGTCTAGCGCCCGCGGGCGTAACTGTCTAGTAAATACATAAATATATAACTATATAAATAAGTACGTGCATCAAAAAGAATAGAAGTGCTTGAACCATGTAACATGAGGAAAGAGGTTTCTGCCCGCATAACTTCCAACATCTGGAAAGTCAAATAAGGGACAAATGTAAAGTGTGGGAGCGCCAACATTTTTTACCCACGTCCACTTTGTTTGATTTACGCCCATATTAAAGTCCGCTGTTTCCATTTTATATTTTTTCCTGCAAAAACATTTAAGTGTATGATGTGGTTAAGATAAACACTGGCTAGAGGGTTGGCTAATACTGTCTGGAAAAGGCTGGCTAATAAGACCGTACAGACCACAAGCCACCTCCCAGGCAGCACATAAACTTTAAACAGGGATACAGTAAAGAGTCTCCCAAACCTACGGACCTCCAAACAGCCCATTCCAGCTCAGCGCTAGTTTACTCCTCCTCTTCCTCCTGTTCCATAGTTCTTCCCACTCTCAACAAGCTCCTGTTTCCCAGTGCCCTCTCTTCCTATCGGCTGTGCACTATGAGGTATGAAAGTTGGGGGGGGAAACAACTTCCAGGGTTTTTTTGTTTTTTTTTAAACTTTATTCATACGCGTGATGCAGGACAGGAGGTAAAATCCGTGAATGTCCTGGACAATCTGGGAAAGTTGGGAGGTAGACCGATGCACAGACCAGCTTGTTGCTTTAACCATTTATGCCATAACTTTCACTTATCTTCACTTTCTTCCCCCATTTTTCACTTAAAATAAAACAGGAGACCAGTGTTCGGTGAAAATAGGCCTCCGCTTTATTACTAACTATTTACAATAAGAACAAAAAGCATATTCCTCCATTCCATGGCTGGCCTCCCAGCCATACTTCAACATGCCCCCTTTAGTATGTAAATCCATCACCACCACCGCCTATATGGATGTCCCCCACCACTAGGAGTCCGTGTACCTATGGAAACATAGATCATCATAGATAATCAATCAACTCCTGGATAGAAACTAGAAAGGTATCGATCCCAATATCACTCAGATGCACCCCATCAGTTCTCAGCAAGCCTCTGTTGTCCCCTTCTAATTGCCTAACTACTACACCCCCTATTGAACAGACAAAACTCGATATTCTAATGTTAAGAATCCTTCTTGCTCTCTACCGCCACTGGATCCCAAGCCAACTTGCTCTAGGCACTACTTATGTCCAGACTAATACTGCTCTGGGAAAAAATCTTTCCATTCTGGCGATGTCTGCCTTAATCATTGCCGGTAAATCCAACAGTCTTGAGGAACAAAGGTCATTCCCCCAGCATGTATGCACGGGTACCCTCTCCTTGTGGCTGATGTCCACCAATTCCGAAAGTATTTAGAACCACTGCAGACCCCTCATGCCGTGCCAATGTAGTTCAGCCTGGATGAAACCGAAATTCACACTGCCTGGCTGCACCTTAGCTCTCCTGATGGCCCAGAAGAGTGTCCTACTAGCTATACTGGAATCGGTTGACTGCCTAGAAAAGAAAATAAGTTAGTGAGCAATTGTGTACTGCGTAACTCAACCCAATTTCCATCTTTCAAATCTGCGCACATCTGTTTCAGAAAAACCTAACCTATTGTCTTAAGTCGCCACCCTTATGCGGAAGGAGTGAGTGCCAAACTCCCTGTGATTAAAGTGCATGTCCAGCTTAAAAAAAGCTTTCATACAAATGCACACCACCCCCCAAACCCCAGGTTCACATAATACTTAAATGCCAAAGATGCCCCTAAAGTGGCTAACCTAACACGGTTTCTCAGACGCTTCACCAACGCTTCTTCCTGGTTGCTGCTATTATTCATGGCGTGACGTGATATCACGCCCAATTACCTGACAGCCACAACTAGGAAATAGAGCAGCTGTCAGTGCAGAGCCTCACCGCTCCTGTTTTTGCTTTTAACAACAGAGGGCATCTTTGGCAAGTATGTCTAATGGCAAACCTGTTTTTTTTAAGACTGCTTTACAAAGAGATGACTTAAAAGACTCACATTTACAAAGACAAATATTGTGCCCGCCATTCTAATTGCCGCGAACACTGCAGCTCACACACGAAGCAGAACAAACCTCCAAGGATAATACTGAAATAAGCCCCTCTACCGAACATGTCAGTTTTACATTTTGAGCACAAAAACCTGAACCAGGGAATCAACACTAACACATCCTCGGCCGCCAAACCAACTGCTTGGTCTTACTAGGTGCCACTAATTTAACTTAATCCACATGATCCAGAGAAAGGCTGCTCTAAACAATGAAATTTCGAACTTCGATGAGCAAATTCTGTCTAACTCACTTATTGCACACAACTGCTGCAATAAAGCAAAAGACACTGGCCTGCGTGCCTCTGTGGGTATGTACTTCTTCCAACCTCGAATGATCAGAGAAAAAAGCGCCTCTGAGCCAGAAAGGCCGACACCACTTGTTCCTGCAGGCGAGTTAGATAATGGATGGTTTGCTCTAACCCCTCATTTACTGACCTGGCATTGTAACAGAGTACCCCATGGCACAACATTCAGACCACGCTTTACCATGAGCCTGCCACATCAACGGCGCCACTGCGTTTCGAATCAGCAGCATCAACAATCCTCCACCAAGTCCCACAGGAAGACTGGGCAGGGTAAGCCAATCACATTTGCTCCCGGAGCAGGCGGCCAAAATACCTGTCATTAAATCAGGAAAGGGCGTCGGCTGTATTCTGAACTCCTGGCATATGCCTTGCCCTAAAACTAATGATCGGCTCCAGGCATCTTAACACTAGGTGTTGAAGGAGACCTAAAACAGGGAGAGAAGTTGATGACAGTTGGCTAATTGCGTACACCACACTCAGGTTATCATACAAGAAGCATTTTCTCTTATCCTTCATGGCCTCCCCCCACAGTTTCACACCCACTTTGATGGGGAATAACTCCTATAGTGTAAAGTTAGGACCCCAATCCCTCTCCCTCCAGACCTCAGGCCAACTCTCAGTCGACCAGTTCTCACCCAGTATTGTTCTATTTCATGCCAACCTTGCTGCATCCGTAAATAGGCTTAACTCATAGTTAGGTGTTCATTGAGTTGCCAGCAAGTACACCCATTGTAACTGGACAAAAATTGCTTACACACTGACAGGTCCAATTTCATGGCCCTATTTACCTTGATGTAGTGGGTTGGGGACATCCTGTGACTGAACACATGGCCCATCGGCTTTACTTTGGTAGCAAAGACTAGGGAAAACAACACTGACTGCAGCTGCCTCAAGGTTACAGCATCCCCAATTTGTAAATTAGCTAGAGTTTTGGATTGCCTTTCATCGTACAATTTTTGTTTTCTTTGCCTTTCTTTTAGCCGTTTCTGTAAATTTTTGTAAAAATAAAAAGTATAAGTAGTGAAGTGACTTTTAGCAGTTTTGTTTTTAGATTTCTGCTCATCAAAAGTTGTGAAGGTGACATCCCAATCCTTTGTAATACGATACTCCATTAATATTAAGGCAATGTAGGGATCACTGCAGTTATTTTTTTTCAGCATGTTTTTAAGTCTGTACTGTTCTCTCAGCTTTTCTATTTGACTGAGAATGGATTTGAAGTTATGTGTTTGAATTCCCATCTTTTTGCAAACAAGTTTAATCACTTACAAACTGTGGATCATTGTCAGATATGACAATATCATGCAAATATAGACTTTAATGCAGTGATTTGTGATGGAAATACAACTCTCAAATGCACTCACGGCCACACTCAGGCAGGAATAATAACAGACAGTACAACAAATACTGAATTCATTAACTATCATATTTGTATTGAGGACAGGACTCTTACTCTTACTATTTACTATTATTTAGAGCATTTGGAGAATCAGCTTAACAATTAGAAATATTGTTTAATAAAACAAGACAAAGTGCAAATCAAAATGATGAGTACATTGATGATAAAAGTTTGGCTTCAAAAAGGTAAATCATTGTAATCCACTGGATATACTCAAGATGTTAATGAATGTGCGTCTCCTTATATACCCCCAGGCAAAATGGGGGCAAATAATATCCCCCTCAACCAATCAACAACAGGGGTAGGTTCAGCTGAAGGTGTTTCAGATATTTGATTATATTTTGAAGACACACCTGCAGTGCCATTTATTTTGGATATATCAATATCTTGGAGTTTCAAGGTGCTACCAACTGGAAATAGCTAAATAATTGGAATTTACCAGTTGATAGACACCATACATGATATATGAAACGTACAGTTAACCAGAACAGCTCAGTGTATGTACAAACATAAATGGTGTTTGGGTTGCACCGAATGGTCTCGTCCACCTGGAAAACATTTATATCAGCCTATAGTATTGTAAGAAATAGGTTGGTTCAGCTACGTAAATAATAGTATCATAACTATTTAATAATAAAATTGGAGATCAAAAGTAACCCACAATAATTGTATAAAAAAACAAAGATTAGTGGAAATAAGTGTACAAAAATTTTCATAATTATCAGGACAGTGTAGTGACTTGGCAAGTATGGGTTAAAGGGTATGTCCACCCTTAATTTTCATTTTATATAATAGTAAATGTCCCCAGCCAACCGCTATAATAATTTTCTTAGAAAGTCCCCAGATAGTTACTTACCATGCCTCGCTCCTTCGCCGCACTGCCCCGGCCCTGCTTGCACGGAAATGCAAGCAGGGGGGGGACTGGCAGACGCTTCTGTGATTGGCTGCAAGCACGGACGCGGCTGCCGGCTTCTCAGTGCGGTGAAGGAGCGAAGCAGGTAAGTAACTATCTGGGACTTTCTAAGAAAAATGTTATAGCGGTTGGGGCTGGGGGCACATTTACTATTATATACATAAAGGGATTACGCTAGGGGGAGGGAGACCAGAGCGGGTAGGAGGGAGGGGGAGAAGTGCTGCACTGCATGGCAAAATTCTCCAGAGGGTAGACAGGAGGCAGAGTCCTATATGGACTCTGCTCTCCTCCTGGTGGCCACTTGGGGGGGAGGGGATTAATGGAGAACCACTTGGATTGGGATGTAAGGTAAGGATTTTATTGCACTACACGTTGGGGCCAGTAGTGGGGGGATTATAATTTCGGGGGTGGACATGCCTTTAACTATTGGTATTAGTTCTTTTTTTTTTGTTCATTACATTTTTAATAAACAAGATATTTGAAAAAATATGACATTTCTTGCATTTCAAAATTTTTCTTTTAAACAATAACAAAAAGTAAAGGTTCACTTAACAGTGCTTCAGTTTTAACACCAGAAAATATAAAATCGTAGATATTATACTTAGAGTTATCGAGTTATTAAGGTCACTTAATAAATGCCTATATGAAAACGTAAAAGAATAATAACATACATTGGGTTTGGATTTCCCGGCCCCTCTGGACTGTTGCACTTGTAATTTGTTACTTATTGCGATGTGGGTATTTGCATTTTTATTTCCCAAATATCCCAGGTTTCCGACCACTGCCTCAATGAGTTTTGGAGGGTGTGCCCCAGATATTCATTGGATTTTATCTGCCATATTCTGGATATTAACTCTCCTCTAGAGGGAGAGGGACCTTTCAGGAGGATGCTAGCAGACTTTTTGCTGCAGTTCAGATGTGTGATATTAGTCTTTGTGTTGCTACCTTAAACCCTTGTGTGGGCAGATTAAAAAGTGCTGTGTAGGGAGATAGAATAAAGTGAGGCCCTAAGATTTCCTGAATTAATTTTTCGGTTATTTTCCAGAATTTTTGTACTTCAGAGCACTCCTGTAAGGATCTTACCTGCCGCGTTCCCTCGCCGTTCCGGGACGGGTGACGTCGCCAGCACCGGATGTCGGCGTTGTGACGTCAGATTCAAATAGGCACTCGCAGAGGGAGCGAGTGCCTATTCGTAGACCTTGCTACCAGACTGTCAGGTTGTCAGTCTGTAGCGCTCCTTACCTCAGGGCCGCCATCAGAATTTTCAGGGCCCCATACTAGGTAAATTATTGGGCCCCAGCCGGGCCCCAGCTGCACCAACCCCCCCATATTAATACCTCCCCACACATAATACCTGCCAGGCCTGCCTGCCATTGGAACACCAGTACCCACAACAAGAGACCCCCCCCTTTACTAAGAAGATTAGGCCACGCCCCTTTCTCTGCCCAAATTAGGCCACACCCACTATTACTTAATAGAGATGGCCAAAAAGACACAGACAGACAACCACAAGCATGACACACAGCCCGATAGTGATAAACACAGAAACGGTGAAATAGACAGACCAGAAAGTTGTTCAGAGAACACAAATTAATGACACAAAGGCCAGTAAACTGCGAATTTCATTATATACTGGTAGCAATTTGGTGATTTTAAACTTACTGTTGTGTTCAGTTGTAGTCAGATGCTTGCCCACACCTTGGGCCAGGGAGACCTTCTGTACCTTCTACATGGCCCTCTGCCCCTATCTATCTCTACTGTCCCTCTCTCTCTCTGTATATCTATCTCTCCCTCTCTTCTCTGTATATCTATCTCTATCTGTCCCTCTCTCTCTCTGTATATCTATCCTATCTATATATCTGCCTCTTGTTTATCTATTTAACTATGTCTATCTGCTTCTTTCTATCTCTATGTGTCTCTCTATCTATCTATCTATGTAACTCTGCTATCTATCGATCTATCTATCTCTGCTATCTATCTAACTCTGCTCTGTCTAACTCTGCTCTGTCTAACTCTGCTATCTATCTATCTATCTATCTATCTATCTAACTCTGCTATCTATCTATCTATCTATCTATGTAACTCTGCTATCTATCTATCTATCTATCATCTATCTATCTATCTTCTATATCTATATTTCTATCTATCTATCTATAATCTATCTATCTATCTAACTGCTATCTATCCTCCTATCTATCTAACTCTGCTATCATCTACCTCTGCTATCTATCTACTCTGCTATCTATCTATCTATACTCTGCTATCTATCTATCTAACTCTGCTATCTACTACTATCTAACTCTGTCTATCTCTAGCTATCTATCTATCTATCTACTCACTATCTATCTAACTCTATCTATCTATAACTCGCTATCTATCTATCTTCTACCTATCTAACTCTGCTACTCCTACTAACTCTGCTATCTATCTATCTAACTCTATCTCTCTAAGCTACTCTCTATCTATCTATCTATCTATCTATCTATCTAACTCTACTATCTATCTAACTCTGTCTATCTATCTCTCTATCTATCTATCTATCTAACTCTGCTATCTCTATCTATCTACTATCTAACTCTTCTATCTATCTAACTATGCTATCTATCTAACTCTGCTATCTATCTAACTCTGCTATCTATCTATCTAACTCTGCTATCTATCTATCTAACTCTGCTATCTATCTATCTAACTCTGCTATCTATCTATCTATCTATCTATAATCTATATTTCTATCTATCTATCTATAATCTATCTATCTATCTAACTGCTATCTATCTCTGCTATCTATCTAACTCTGCTATCTTCACCTTGCTTCTACTACTCGCTATCTATCTAACTCTGCTACTCTATCTAACTCTGCTATCTTCTATCTACTCTGCATCTATCTACTATCCTATCTCATCTATCTAACTCTATCTATCTAACTCTATCTATCTATACTCTGCTATCTATCTATCTATCTCCTAGTCTAACTCTGCCTATCTCCCTATCTAACTCTGCTATCTACTATCTAACTCTGCATCTATCTATCTATCTATCTATCTAACTCTACTACTATCTAACTCGTCTATCTTCTCTCTATTTATCTATCTATCTATCTTATCATCTTAACTCTGCTATCTATCTATCTAACTCTGCTATCTATCTATCTAACTCTTCTATCTATCTAACTCTGCATCTATCTAACTCTGCTTATCTACTACTGTATCTATCTTCTAACTCTGCTATCTATCTATCTACTCTCTATCTATCTATCTAACTCTGATATCTATCTATCTATCTATCTATCTATCTATCTATCTATCTATCTATCTATCTATCTATCTAACTCTATCTATCTAACTCTATCTATCTAACTCTATCTATCTAACTCTATCTATCTTTGGAAGTGGGTATTGTCAGCAAGGTTTCTGTGTTTGCTGACGACACAAAACTTTGTCGACCATTAAAAACTTCAGAGGATGTGCAATCGTTGCAGGGATCTAGATAGATTATCACTTGGGCTGCTAAGTGGCAGATGAAATTCAATGTTGATAAATGTAAGGTGATGCATTTTGGACTTTAAAAATACTTGTGCTACTTATACTATAATGCTCTGTGTTAGTGAATCCCTGTGGAAGGGATCTTGGAGTTTTGGTGGATAACAAACTAAAGGTAGCAAGCAGTGCCAGGCGGCAACAGCCAGAGCCAGCATTGTATTGTCTTGTATAAAGCGAGGTATGGATTCAAGGGAGGAAAATGTATTCTCCCTCTTTACAAAGCATGGTAAGGCCCTCATTTGGAATATGCAGTGCAATTTTGGAATCCTGTGTACAAAAAGGACATCTTTGAAATGAAAGGGTTCAGAAAGGGCACTAAATTATTAAGGGGAGTGGGGGAGCTTGAATATGAGAGAGACTGGAAAAGTTACAATTATGTACGCTGGAGAAAGGCGCTTGCGTGGGGATATGATTACTTGTATAAATCATTACAGCCCATACAATAAATCTGGGGCATTGTTCACCATGAACATGTCAAAGGACACGAGGACATCCCTTAAGACTTGAAGAAAAAAGGTTTAGGCTCCAGCTCGGAAAGGGTTTTTCACTTTGAGAACGTAAGGCTATGGAACTGTCTTCCAGTGTGACGTTGTAATGGCAGGTTCATTGGTCAGTTTCAAAAAAAAGCTGGATGAGTTTTCTGCAACAAGGAATGTTGCAAGTTACTGGTATTGATACATAAAGTAGAGTTGATCCAGGAAATTTCCATTGCCACTTGGAGTCAGGAAGGAATTTTTTCCCCCTTCATAAATTTGGTGGGGGTTTTTTGCCTTCCTCTGGATCAACAGTTACAGGAATGAGGATATTGCTAGATGGGTTGGACTGGATGGACGTATGTCTTTATTCAACCTCAATATATACTAACTTACATCTATAACTCTCTATATATCTATCTATCTACACCTATCTAACTACTGCTATCGATCTTCTAACTCTATCTAATCTCTCTATCTATCTAACTCTGCTATCTATCTATCTACTCTCTATCTAACTCGTCTATCTATCTAACTCTATTATCTAACTCTGCTATCTATCTAACTCTATCCTCTATCTCTCTAATCTAATCTAGCTAACTGCTATCTATCTATCTATCGTATCTATCTATCTATCTACTCTAATCTATCTACTCTGCTATCTATCTATCTATCTATCTACTCGACTATCTATTACTCTATCTATCTATCTAACTCTGCATCTATACTACCTGCTATCTATCTATCATCTATCTATCTATCTATCTATCTATCTATCTATCATCTATCTATCTATCTATCTATCTAATCTATCTGCATTTATATCTATCTATCTATCTATCTATCTATCTATCAACTAGAGACTGCACCAGTCAGCCAAGTATGTATTGAGTCCTCCAGAGAGTCTAAGAGCCTCCTCCTAACTAGTGACTCCCCATAGGTCAGGTCAGACTCAAAGACTCAAGTGTGCCGCTGCCCCCCGCCCGCCGCGCGTCCTAGCAGCCAGTCCCTGTCCTTACTGCGCGGCGCTGTGACGTCACGCACGCGCCGCGCATGCCGGCGGAGATTTGAAAGGGAAAGTCGTGGGATTCGGGGCAGCTCCTCCTCCTTCCGAATCCTACCTCCACCTCCCCGTGTCCTGAATGGAGGAGAAAAAAAGGAGAGCCAGTCTTGAAGGTCTTCACTTCAACTAAGTTCGCATCACCCCGGACGGTGCTCGCGGCAGCTCAAACAAAATTTAACATAGCGCCCGCAGGGCCCGGCCCCACATTTAGTCTCCCTCTCCGGGCCCCAGAACCTCTCGGGCCCGGTACAGAGTATCACCTGTACCCCCTGATGGCGGCCCTGCCTTACCTGCCTGTGATCCAGACCCATTGTGTTCAGCCATTGTACCAGCCACATTGTTCCAGTCCCAGTATCCAGCCACATTGTATCCAGCCATTGTATCCAGCATGTTGTTCCAGGCTCCATTGTATCCAGCCACATGTATCCAGCTTGTTCCATCCCCATTGTATCCAGCCATTGGTAGCCCATTGTTCCAGCATTGTTCCAGCCCATTGTACCAGCCCCATTGTATCCGCCACATTGTATCCACCTTGTATCCAGCATTGTCCAATCCAGCTCCATTGTATCCAGCTCCATTGTAATCCACCACATGTATCCAGCCATTGTATCCCAATTGTTCCCAGCCCATTGTAATCCGCCACATTGTATCCAGCCATGGATCCAGCATTTTTTCAACTCCGTTGTTCCAGCCATCTGTAACAGCTCCATTGTTCCAGTATCTATAAACTCCTGTGACCAGTTCGTTCCTGCTAGTTTCACCCAACCTGGCCTACAGTCTGAACTCCTCCTAAAAGGTACAGTGAACCTCGTCCCTTCGGGACTCGATTCTTTACAACTCCCACCAACAATGGTGCTACGATGCCAGATTGTTGCAGTTATGAAAACAGAGCTTAGGGAATGAGGGGTGTGATTGTACATTCATCAATACCTTGATGTTCTTTCCTTTGTGGCTATATTTAGAGAGCTTTATGTATTGTTAAATATCTGGGCCCAATGTTTGGTCTGTGAGCTCACATTAATTTTAATTCCCATTTTATGGTGCTGTCAGATTTGATAGGGAGGGTGTCATACCAGAGTAGAGAGTAATTGTTGAGATCCTTTTGTGCTACCTACGGTATTGTACCAATTTTTCAATTGTACATCCGAAAGACCCAATACCAAAACACAAAAAAGCGACATCATATATGCATTGCAGTGCATGTGAAAATGCTCTGATTTGTATGTGGGGAGACCAAACACAGCAACTGCAATCAACTGATGCCCAGCACAGAAGAGCCAATTCCTCGGGTCAGGACTCAGCCGTGTATCTGCATCTTAAGGTAAAGGACTACCTTTGAGATTGTAAGTTAACATACTGGCGAAGGAACGTGACTGGTTCAAGAGAGTGTTAAGGAGGCCATTTAGTGTGAAATAAAGAAACCAAGCCTAAATAGAGGTGGGGGGGTTCGACACCAACTGTTCGCATGTACAATGCTGTTTTAACACCTTCTCTGGGCGTTCCATAACACCTCTTAGCCACTATCTAATCACAACCCTTAACCCTGGCTGTGATATGCTAATTGGGATTTTCCAGGGACAACATAATTGCCACAGATTTTTGTACAAGTCATTCTGAATTGAGAAAGCCAGTCGGATGACTAGCGAAACGTCTTCAAGAACTACATTTCAAGTCCAGTTGATCTAATGAATACAACAGATATAGTGGTGTGACTTGTTTTTATGGAGTTTTTCTAGGATAGTTTGGGCGTAGTGTCTATTTTGACATATGCAAACTTTATTCCTTGGAAGGTGTATTTCGATGAAGCCTCTTCCCAGGACATCAGAATCCTTTTCCTTTTTTAAATCTTTTATGGTGTTTACTCCTATTTGTGTTCAGTATAGATTTTCTGTTGCGGATAGTCCTACAGGAGATGCTGGTGAGTATAGTATTGGGGTTACATTGAGAATTAAGGAAAAAGAGAGATTGTTTGTTAACTTTATTCCATAGTGAAGAGAAGTTTGAATGATAGGAGTGTGGTTATTGGAATGGGGTTTATAACTGTTCTTTGGGCAACCATAAAATTGTGGAAGAATGTAAAGGAGTTAACAGTTCGTTGTCTAAGTCTACCCATGAAATCTGTCCAGATCCTTGGACCATTGAGAGATTTGAGCTATTTGTGCTGCTTTAAATAATGGGATAATATAGGTAGTCCAAAACCTCTTTATTCTTGTGCCTTCTAGGTTGTCTTGTTTATTCTGGCTCCTTTCCCCTCCAGATACATTTTCTTATTTCAGCTGTAATTTATCTAGTAATTGGTTGAATTGGTTGAATGGCTTGAATAGGGAGGGCGCTAACAGATAGATTATTTTAGGTAAGGTTGTCATCTTGACAGCTGCTATCTGCCTGCCAGTGAGAGGGGTAGGGTGTCCATTTTTTAAGTTGGGCGCTTAGAGTAGGGATAAGTTTGTTGTTTGTGTGTATGTAGTATTGTTGTATACCTAGTTATCTGAAAGAGTCTGTGGACATTTGAAAGAGAAATTCTGTTGTAAAATGGCTCAAAGAGATTCTGGCAGGTGTATGGGATAAGCTCTGATTTGGAATGGTTTGACTTTAAAACCTGATAAGTTCCCGAATTCTTTTAAAGTTTTATATAATACAGGGAAGATTGAGAGGTTGGGAGAGTAAAGAGGGTACAATCTTCGAAGAGTGAAGATGAGATGGGATTTGTTTCCGATGTAATTCCAGTGATATCAGGGGATTGTCTTATTTTTTGTTGTGAGGGTTCTATCGACAAGGCAAATAAGAGAGGGGAAAAGGGACATTCCTTGTCTTGTAACCATTTTATAATAATTGTGTTCTGAGGGAAGCCCAGTTTCTAACTATCACAGTGGGTTGGCATATAAACCAAAAGTTCCAAGATAAAGCTGTTGGGAAATCATAATGGTGAAAAATAGCTTTTAGAAAAGTCCAGTCAACCCTGTCGAAATGATTTTTTCAATATCAAGAGAAGTATTATGAAGAAATTTGTTGGAGTTTGCATGTTTGCATTATGTTATAGCTTTCTGATATTGTCAGTAGTCTGTCTACCCATGACAATCCTGTTTGATCATAATGGATCGGTTTTGGTAAGATCGGGTTCGCGGTTCGCTAGTATTTTTGCGTTCATTTTTACATCGGTGTTTATGAGCAAGATAGGCCGATAATTTGATGTTGTATTGTGTCCCTATCGGGTTTGGGTATTACTGTAATGTAGGCTTGTAGCATCTGAAGGTACTGTGAATTTGCCGGTTTCTAAATCATGCAAAGTCTTTGTAGATGCGGGACAGGGTTGGACTGAACCTCCTGTGTATAGTGGCAGTTAAACCATCTGGGCTGGAGCTTTCCTAGTCTTAAACTATTTGATCACTCCTGATTTCAGAGAGAGATATTTCCTTTTTCAGAGATTTTTTTTGTTTGTTTCTGTTTTGGGTGAGTTTTTGATTTAGCTTGTTCGCTAACAGTGTTTTCTTTGGTTGGTGAAGCGTAAAGCTCTTTCTCTGCTTGGATGACAATAGTTGAATTACATATGTCTACGTTTTGAATTTCATTTGCTTTATTTTCATTGTATGTTTTTTGGCAAAAGATTTGTCTCCTTTTTATTTATTAATAAGTTGGGTATCTGTACCTCTCTTTGTTTTTTTAGTCTGGCTACTAATTGGATAAGTAACCTCGTATCACCGATTTGTGGGCTGCCCATAATATCGGACTGTGTATATTCTGGGTATTGTTTTTCTGTGAAGTAATTTGTTATATTGTTTTTTAGCTGTAGTACATGTTCTTCGTTTGCTAGCGAGCCTCATTGATTCTCCAGTTGGGTGTGGTGGGTTTTTATTATTTTGTTAATGGTAAGTGGAACGAATGCATGATCGACCATGCTATTTCAGAATTATGTATTGGGACTTAAACTATTAATTGAGGGGATGTGAAGATATAGTCCAACTAGTGTACATTTTATGCACAGGGGAGAAGAATGTATACTCTTTTTGTGGGATTGATATTCTCCATGTGTCTAATAAGTTATTTTCTTTTATAAAGTTTTGGAGATATTGTACGAAGGAAGCCAGTCATTGATTTGAGAGGTTTGGCCTATCTATTTTTGGGTTGATTGTCACATTAAAATCGCCTGCCATATGATGGGGCAGAAAGCATGGAGTATACGTTTTTTTTTTTCAGTTCTTGAAAGAAGATTTTGTGCTGGATTTGGGGGCATAAACGTTTACTATACTTAACCTAGTTGTCTTTATAAGTATATTCATTATTATAAACTGCCCTGCGGGTCTCTGAAGCATGAATCCTCTGAGAATATCAGATTTCTATTTATAGTATAGCGACTCTTCCCTTACCTGAGGTAGAAGAGCGCGGTGTAATGTGTGTAGAACTTGGGCCCCAGTATTTTGGTTCTTTCCCTCGCTTGAAGAGCGTTTCCTGTACTAAAGTTATGTCCCCTTTTTGTTTGTGGTAATATTGTAGCTAATTTTTTCTTTGGGCTGGGCTGTTTAGACCTTTAGCGTTATGTTGTTAGTACCCAAGTTTGGGTTTATTCAGGCAGTGTCTTTCTTCCTGAGCGTAAAATTAGGATAATAAAAAGATATCGTTTTGATTTGTTCATAGATGTGCCTTGTACCGAGGGGTCCCAGGTCGTCCTCTCCCATTGGTAATTTTGGTTCAGAGCCACGACATCATATCTTTTGGTGAACCTAACAAAGAACAACAAAATAATTATATACAGTAAAGGAGTTGAACCAGTGTAGGTGGGTAAGGCTCCTTTCATGGACCATGCCCTTAATATCTTGGGAAATATGTATTATACTCGGGGTGGTGTTTGGTATTGTAGAAGAGTCCACCATAATTACTACGGAGTAGAATATGTGCCTATAGCCCAGTACAATGTACATTTCTAAAGTTATATAGAATCGGCCTGAGGGGAATGAATGATTGAGACAAGTCATAAATTGTGGGCATTACACTCCCCTCATGCTAGCCTAGGATTGGGATGTTTAACAGGGCTTAAAAAAATCACTGTAACCCCTTTAACTTTGTTCATACGAGGGGACATGCTGTATGTGTATGGATCCTATGTTTCCTTCCTCGTCCGAGACACAGGACTTCTTCTAAGTGAGTAGTTAGGTGTATGAATCATTTTACCCTTTTATTTTTATATACTACCTATATTGTATGTGATTTGATTGTATCACCTTTTCTTTTATTTTTGTATTAATACGCACTGTCCCAATTTTGAATTTAAATCTAAATGTAATAAATTTTGTCTTTGGTGCTTTAAAAGAATTTGGTTGCCTGAGTCATTTGTGTTTGGATGTGAAGTGTAGGAAGTTTTGCTAGTGTAAATGCTAATTAACTCTGTGACTTGCTGTGAATGACTGATACTAATTAACTTGTTAGTTGCTGGAGTGAATGGTATAGTTTAACCATTTAGCTGCCAGGCAGGGGTACATAGTCAGCGAGAGTCAGTGATTGTAGGGTGGCATCGCCGTAGCCATAAATGCAGCGTGGTGGCAGCAATTACTGATTGATTGGCCAGATCACGTGCCCAGAATTTGGCGTTCGTACAATAAAGATCTAAGAGTGTGACTTAATTCATATAATAGTCTCAAATAGGTAGTCGTTTTTTACAATTTTAAAACTTTTGCTCGGGCTTCTTCCCAGAGCCACTCAATGTCTTGCTCCAGTACGGATGTCTGATAACTTACTATAAATTTAGCTAAATATTGTGTCTTTACCATGAATCTCATTAACTCTGTTTATTATTTAGTTTCGGAAGCGGTTAATGGTTCTACTTTTTCTTCATATGGTAGACTGGGTCAGGTAAGAGATTTCAGGGGCATCTTTGGAACATTTAGTAATGCAAAAGCTAAGTTTGGGGAACATTTATAGCTAAACTGGCAAGTCCAGTCAAAAATAACGGTGGTCTCATCTGTTAAACAGGGTCACGTCTGATGGGCATCCTAAGCCAAGGCCATTACAATAGTTGTGGCATATCCTTTTAGGAAAATTCACAAGTGTATATGACTCAGGCTAGAGATAGAGGTTAAACATCACGGAATAAGAAGGGATTTAAAATAAAGAAGTATTATCAGGGCATTGGGGAAGGTATGCATGAGTATATACCACTGCCCTACAAAGTTAAGTAGGTAATTTTAACTACCGATTCTGCCTGGGCGACACATATCTGGAGCACTGAGCTGGTCGTTTTATAAGCTGAGCCATTCTGAACCTGAAGCATCTGGAAGCTAACCCACCGACAACATTACCTACCAAACCAACAATCAGAACAAGCCTAGAACACAGCTTGTTAAAAGTAAATGATGCAAATGTACGATTGGTACTAGGTGGGAGTGAGTTGAACGTATCTCTCTGGAAATTGTCATGTTCCAAACTTGGTCTTTGATTAAAAAGAGCAGTGGGGAACTTACTGTTTTTACATTCTTTTACACACAATTTTGTTGCCATTCAAAGACTCTCATTAGAGAAGGAGTTTGTTGATTTTAGAACATCATCATTTGATCTGTTGTATTCATTACATCAACTGACTTCTTCCAATTCAGAATGACTTGCACAAGAATCTGTTGGCAATTAAGTCACCCTGGAAATGTCCAATTAGCACAGTGTTAGGGACCTTCTGAATGCAAGGTGTGGATGCATTAAGGCTAAGAGGTGTTATCGAAACTGCCAGGGTAAGGTGTAAAAACAATCATTGTACATGGCAGACAGTCAACCCCGCACCTCTATTCAGGCTTGGTTTCTTTGTTTCACATAAATGGCCTTCTCAGTCACTGTACATAACTTACACTAAATGTATTTATAGTTTATTTATCAAGCGCCACTTTGGGCGCACGTTGTACAAACCAAAATCAAACAAAAAGGGAAAGTTTAAGTATAAAATTTGAATTTGGCTTGAAGGCCGCATTTTGGAATGATGTGTGTGTTTGTGGTGCAGATCTTAAAACTCAATGCCAATGATGAGGACATTGTTGTTTTTTACTTACCCTTTAAATATGGCTGTCACATAAATAAAGGTAGTCAGTTGTGTGTGTACTCGTGTCAGGTTGGGGGATAAAGGCTAACTTTTTGATGATTGGTCAAAATGTGTTTTTTTTTATACTACCCTTTAAATATGATTGCCACATGAATGAATGGGTACCTCAGTTGTGTATGTACCTGTGTCAGGTTGGAAGTTAAAAAAAACAAACTTTCTTGATTATTGATCAAAATTTATTTTTGATTATATGTTATCCTTTAAATATGCTTGCCACAGAAACGAAAGAGTAGGTCCCTAGGTATGTGGCCTGTCTCAGGTTGGGGGTTAACAAAACAAACTTTAGTTTGTTTTTTTACTTTAGTACCCTTTAAGTATTGCTGCCACAGTAATGGAAAGGGTAGGTCAGTAGTGTGTACCTGGGTAAGGTTGGGGGTTAAAAAAACCCTTGTTGATGATAGTCAAAAATGTTTTTTGACTATAGTTACCTTTAAATATGGCTGCCATGAAAGGGAGGGTAGGCGAGAAGGCGTGTGTACCTGGATCAGGTTGGAAGTTAAAAAACAAACTTTTTTGATTATTGATCAATTTGTTTTTTTTTACTTTAGTTACCCTTTAAGTATGGCTGACACAGTAATGGATAGAGATCAGTAGGTGTGTGTACCTGGGTCTGTTGAGGGGTATGTCTTTTTTGTGTTTACAACCATAAAACTAGCTTAACTGAGATAAATCTAAATTAATTTTTTGACTTTATTTACCCTTTAGTATGGCTGCCACAGTATGGAATAGGAACCAGTAGGTGTGTGTACATGGGTCTGGTTGAGGGCTATGTCTTTTTATGTTTACAACCATAAAACTATCTTTTATTGAGGATAATCTAAATTGTTTTTTGACTTTAGTTACCCCTTAGAAATGGCTGCCCCAGTATGGATAGTATATTAGTAGGTGTTGTACCGTTGTCTGTTGTGGGGGTATGTCTTTTTGTGTTTACAACCAGAAACTATCTTTTATTGAGAATGAAATCTAAATTATTTTTTTTTTACTTTAGTTACCCTTTAAGTATGGCTGCCACAGTAATGGATAAGTAGATCGTAGTGTGTGTACCAGGTCTGGTTGAGGGGTATGCTTTTTTTGTGTTTACACCCCATAAAACTATCTTTTATTAGGATAATCAAAATAAATTTTTTTACTTTAGTTACCCTTTAAGTAAGGCTGCCACAGAAATGGAAGGGTAGGTCAGTAGGTGTTGTAACTTATGTGAGGTTGGGGTATGTTCTTTTTTGTTTTTGCAACCATAAAACTAACTTTATTGAGGATATATCAAATTAGTTTTTTTGACTTTGTTTACCCTTTACGTATGGCTGCCACAGGAATAAGGGGGTAGGTCGTAGGTGTGTGTACCCATATGAGGTTGGGGGTATGTTGCATATGACATATAACTAACTTTCATTGATGATTAATCAAAATGGCTTGCATGGGAATGGTGGTCAGTAGGTGGGTATACCGTGTCTGTGTGGGGGGTTGGGGGTATTACCGTTTGTATTTATGACCATGATCAAACTGTTTTGAAATATCCCACTTTGAGGATCGTTACCATTATAGTCTATGGGAAAAAGTCCCGAAATTCGTTGATAATGACGTAACACTTCCGCGAATTTTACTAGAAGATAGCACACTTCTCCTATATTCCCCACAATCTACCGAATTTCATGTCTCTAGCTCAAAAAACTGTGGGAGGAGATACAGTCCAAAAAGCAGAAGAATAAAACAGAAGAAGAATAAAAGAAAGAACAGGATTTGGCTCTTCAAGTCGTACAAGGTGGGTAAATCATACATAGTTCAGCACATAAATTAGAAATTTATATAATATAATTATACCTCTACTTAAGTGCTAGAGCTTTGCCACAAGAGGAAAGGAGGGTACCTGTCCTGTAGAGCTTACAATCTAGTTAGGAGGGTTCATACAGATACAAAGGAAAGGTAGAAGCACAGTAGTGAGACTTATGCAGTGCAATAAATTCTTACAATATAAATAATAAAAAAATAACCAAATTCCATATATACTAGAGTATAAGCCAAGGTTTTTATTTTTTAAAATGACCTAAAAGCTAACATCTGCTTATACTCGAGTCGCATCACTTTTGCTGCATATTGCCCATTTAAGGCAGCTGGGGCAATCGGGTGCAGCATTCAAGTGCCCCCTAGCCCCTCATCCCTCATCGGTTTTGATCCAATCTTTATGCCCATATTCCAAGGTGTTATCTCCCTTAGATGATCTGATGATTACTTTGGGAATCGTAGAGAAAAAAAAAGATATCACATACACAAAATCTTGTGATACACCCCCTTTTCCCCCTATATAAAACTATAGCCGTAAGTGGTCAGGGGGCAATAGAGGTCATAGTTTTTTACTCTCGGTCAATCGTTTTAACTGTTTTTTTCGTAAAAGTAAGTACCTTGGTTTACACTCAGATCGACTTGTACTCGATATATACAGTACTTGATCATACCAATTTTGATTAATTTATAAACTGTGTAATCACTTAACGCAACTTTGCGAAGGTCTGAAAATGTCTGAGAACCACTACGTAGATCATGTATTAGTATAGTATTCAAAGTTGAATACAGACACATTTCGTACCCGCTGGGTACTTAAAGACAACAATAACAAAAAAACAACATCACCCACATTACATGTCAACACTCCCAGCAGCTGAAATCACTTACTCACATTTACAGCCGTGCTGCCCTCCCTTCAGCAAAGATGAGTGCTAAAAGCCCGCCTCCTAGACGACCCAGGGCCATGATTAACATAACTCTTGTCATTGGCTGGTGGAATGTCTGTTCACAACCTCTCTCCTCCTCCTCTGCCATCAAACAAACTTGAAATGTCCTGTTGCTGGATCAGCCTACATAACCAAGCGTGATCAATGGTGGGTGGAGGAATGTTTTCTACCATGCTAGCTTTGAGTGACAGATGCGACAGAATTGTTACAACCCCTTCCACATTGTGGCTAATTGGAGGCCTACAGAGGCTCGAATCAGGAAAAATGTATGGGGTGGTGCATAGCTTATACTCTTTCTAAAGCAAGTATTAAAAAAAATGCATTGAGGCAATACATTTCCTTTATCATAGGCAATTGTGACTATTAGGGTTTTATACCCAAGATGCAATTCTGTATATCACCCATTTAAGAGACACAACACTATCCTATTAAAGATAAAACGTGCATTCATTATAAAAAAAACTAATCGATAAAATTCATGATGCAACAAAACAAATTCATATCTATTAAACATTACAATTATTTTCAGTTAATCTGTTACATCATACATCCATCCAGCCAACCTACTCAGCAATACCTACATTTCCTGCCTACTGTTATCCAGAGGAAGGCAAACCCCCCAGAATTTGAAGGGAAAAAAATCCTTCCTTACACCAAGTGGCAATCAGAAATACCCTGGATCAACTCAACCTATGCAAACTTAAGCCAAATAGATAAATCCCACAGACCCCTCATTCTAATCCAATGGTCTATATTTCTGTAAAATCAGTTTAATAGAAAGGAGTCCCTCATACAAGAGTCCTCCCAACATACTCCCAACATGTACATTAGGATACAAACACCCCTATAAACCTAGCTAACATCAGGACAAACTATACTCAACTGAAAATGGGCACACAGGACGACCTTCAATCAGCAGAATATGCTACATGCCTCATTCAACAACAAAAATCAGCATCTGAGGGTGATTCTGATTAAAGCATTCTGGTAAATATATAAACCCGATACCTTAATACATGCATTGTACCCAGTTTGAGGACCTACACGATTGTTCTTGTTAAGTGATGTCACTGGAAAATTTGTTTTTTTAAACTGCCCATTACTGGAAACATAATCACCCAAACTATCACTGTACTGTTTTTTGTAGAACTGACCCTATTTCTTTAGATATCCATGCTGAAACCATTTACATTTCAGCTCTACCTTACTCATAAACTATTTCTTCAACAAGTTTTTGCTGTAGCTGAAATGATTTAACAGATGGTATGCGTATGCAGTTTTGACACGTTGGTATGTGGAAAATAGTCAGGTCAGTATTCAGACCTGAGCAAACCAAGTACTGTATTGAAGGCATGCAGTCAACACACACCTCAGAGTGAGTGCAAATTTATTTATAGATTAAGATGAAAGCAAAGTATTTTTTCAGTAAACATAACCTTTAAGGGTTTTTGATAGTAAAGGGTAAATATACTAATAAATGCTTCCTATAAGGCCTACAGGATTAGGAATGCTACATCAAATGATTTATATAAGTTATAATTTATGTTATTTGGACTATTCTTTTTAATCTTATTATATGTTTTTCTTAGAAACAATAACCTTTAACACAAGTCACATTCCTCTACCATTATTTACCTAATTACTGAAAAAAAATAAAACCTAATGAGTAACAGGTCATAAGAAAGGGGCTAGCTGCTCCATTTGGTTCATTTATCTATGGATTTCATGCTATGGTTAGTAAATATAAGTTCTGTTCCAATTTTTAAATTCCTTATCCAAATTTCCTCCCCTATATAGAGATTGCTTAACCCCTACCCACATAGTGCTAAAAAAAGTGCTCCCTTCAAACGAGAGAACCGTGATGTTCTTTAAAGTGTCTATATAAAAAAGGAAATATTTCGTTGTCTGCTTTTGTATCTTATCTCTTCATGATACTTCTGTGTCCCCAACAAAGAATTTATGTATAGTTTTTCCAATACCATTTGTCACATGTGCAAAGAATACTATACAACCTTAGATGATTTATAATTATCCCATTTATGTTTCAGATTCCCTTCATTGTAAAATTCTTTCCCAACTGAGCAATTTAGTACCTGGTCTGAGCCTGAGCATGCTCGAAGAGGCAGATAGGGGATTAGCATTCAGTCATTGGCTGTGATGTCAACTTCAAATCCATACTGACTAGACTGGAAGACCAGGAAGCACAAACAGTGACAACAGGACATTGTGCAGGATTCAGGTTGACCTATATATTTCAGATTTAAAAATATACTTTACGGGTTTTGGGGGTGATTTACTTATATATAAGTTTTCATTTGAGGGCTGGACTTAAGGACAACTAAAGACACAGAACAACCAGAGCCGTCTTGTTAATGAGGCAATATGAGACAATTCCTCAAGGCGGAGCTTGTTATCCAGAGGATAAAAAGAAAAGGCAGCGATGCCACACAGTATCTGAATGCGCACTGCGCACTGACACTTGGGCGGGATCAAGTAACAAGCATGGTGGCAGTAAGTTCAGAGAGCTGGAGGGACTGGAGTGTTATAAACATTAAGCAATTGAATGGGGTGTGCACTAGGCTTCTTTTTGTATGGAAGACTGGAGTGTTGCTAAGCCTGAGTGCCTGGGTGAGTCCATGCTTTTCTGGCCAACGTACTGCCTCTCTGAGGCAGTTCTGTACTACTGACACTGCTGTTCCTGCCTTTGTGTGGCTATTGTTTTGGGGGAAGCTTTTTTGGGTAAGCTAGGGGAGCTGTCTCGGCCTGGGGGGTGGGGGGTGGGATGTTTGGGGGCTGCCTGAGGGGGAATGCTGGGAGATTTGCTATAAACCATCTGGAGGGATGTCTAATGAGCAATGCCTCTATGTCCTGAACTTATCAATTAATTAGGGGGGTGGGCTTGGTCTCTGATTGGGGTCACAGTAAATTTGACAGTTAAGGTTCCCATGTAAACCGGTATGTTACTGTGTTCCCATTGCTATGCAGTAGTTCTATTGTCTTAGGACTAGGTCCCACTACTGCGTGTTGGAGCACAGTTTGCAATTCTCTTCACGCTTCCGGTTCACACTTGCCAGTGAACTTCTACCAGGTAGTTCCCACTGTGTGTGCTGCGGTCCGTGCGTTTTTTGGTTTGATGCGTGCATGACTTTTCCTGTGGATCGCATGCATGCCAATAACATGTTTTGGTACAGACCGCATAGCACACGGAGTATCGCGCACAGCAGCGCATTGCAAATATGTCATGTGCTGCTGTGTGTATAGGTACACTACACAATACAAAGCACACCTACTCATACTCAACACACACTCATAATACATGCACACATACTCGTAATACAACACACACATACAATGCTACATACTCGTTATACCACAACCACACACATCAATGCACACAACTCCTACAAACAAAGAACAAAGGGATCTGCACCACTCACGACTCCTGTCGTAGAGAGCTAATATGCTAGGTGCCGTAGTGAGCTGGCAAGCATTCACAAAAGAAAAGAAAACTGCGCACACTAGACTTGGTGCAACTGGTGTTTATTTATACATTAAAACACCGTGTTTAACGTTTCGGCATACAAGCACCTTCCTCAGATACATACAAAGATTAAAACCATAAGGGCGGACCCTTATATAGAACTAGAGACAAACACACGTGGTCACCTAGTGTTACCTGTAAATACTCAATAACCGAATAGCACACACTACAATCCATGTTACTTATAAATAACTACCCAAAAGGTAAATATCTATATAATGTATTGGACTTATGTTATTCTATGACACCAACCTTGTCTGTGTACCATTTTTAATAAATTGTGTGTCTGAGGGGAGCCCATGTTCTAACTATCACAGTGGGGTTGGCATATAAACCGAAAGTTTCCAAAGATAAGCTGTTGGGAAATCATAATGGTGAAAAATAGCTTTTAGAAAAGTCCAGTCAACCCTGTCGAATGATTTTTCAATATCAAGAGAGAGTATTATTGAAGAAAATTTGTTGGAGTTTGCATGTTGCATTAATGTTATAGCTTTTCTGATATTGTCAGTAGTCTGTCTACCCATGACAAATCCTGTTTGATCATAATGGATCGGTTTTGGTAAGATCGGGTTCAGGCGGTTCGCAGTACTTTTGCGTTCATTTTTACTCGGTGTTTATGAGCAAGATAGGCCGATAATTGATGTTTGTATTGTGTCCCTATCGGGTTTGGGTATTACTGTAATGTAGGCTTGTAGCATGTCTGAAGACTGGAATTTGCCGGTTTCTAATCATTGCAAAGTCTTTGTAGATGCGGGGACAGGGTGGACTGGAACCTCCTGTAGTATAGTGCAGTTAAACCATCTGGCCTGGAGCTTTCCTAGTCTTAAACTATTTGATCACTTCCTGAATTTCAGAGAGAGATATTTCCTTTTTCAGAGAGTTTTTTTGTTTCTGTTTTGGGTGAGTTTTTGATTTAGCTTGTTCGCTAACAGTGTAGTCTTGGTTGGTGAAGCGTAAACTCTTTCTGCTTTGGATGACAATAGTTAATTAGCTCATGTCTAGCGTTTTGAATTTCAGTTGCTTTATGTTCATTGTATGTTTTGGCAAAATTGATTTGTCTCCTTTTATTTTATTAATAGTTGGTTTATCTGTACCTCTCTTTGTTTTTTTAGTCTGGCTACTAATTGGATAAGGTAACCTCGTATTACCGATTTGTGGGCTGCCCATAATATCGGACTGTGTATATTCTGGGTATTGTTTTCTGTGAAGTAATTTTTTATAGTTTATTTTAGCGTTAGTACATGTTCTTCTTTGCTAGCAGAGCCTCATTGATTCTCCAGTGGGTTGTGGGTTTGGTTTTTATTATTTTGTTAATGGTAAGTGAGACGAATGCATGATCAGACCATGCTATTTCAGAAATATATGTATTTTGGACTTAAACTATTAATTGAGGGGATGTGAAGATATAGTCCAATCTAGTGTACATTTATGCACAGGGAGAAGAATGTATACTCTTTTTGTGGGATTTGATATTCTCCATGTGTCTAATAAGTTATTTTCTTTTATAAGTTTTGAAGATATTTGTACGAAGGAGAGCCAGTCATTGATTTGAGAGGTTTGGACCTATCTATTTTGTGGTTGATTGTCACATTAAAATCGCCTGCCATAATGATGGGGCAGAATGCATGGAGTATACGTTTTTTTTTTCAGTTCTTGAAAGAAATTTTGTGCTGGGATTTGGGGGCATAAACGTTTACTATACTTAACCTAGTTGTCTTTATAAGTATATTCATTATTATAAATCTGCCCTCCGGGTCTCTGAAGCATGAATCCTCTGAGAATTCAGATTTCTATTTATATATAGCGACTCTTCCCTTACCTGAGGTAGAAGAGGCGGTGTAATGTGTTTAGAACTTGGGGCCCCAGTATTTTGGTTCTTTCCCTCGCTTGAAATGCGTTTCCTGTACTAAATATGTCCCCTTTTTGTTTGTGGTAATATTGTAGTGCTAATTTTCTTTTGGCTGGGCTGTTTAACCTTTAGCGTTATGTGTTAGTCCCACATTTTGGGTTCTTCAGGCATGTGTCTTCTTCCTGAGGCGTAAAATTAGATAATAAAAAGATATCGTTTTGATTTGTTCATAGATGTGCCTTGTACCGAGGGGTCCCAGGTCGTCCTCTCCCATTGGTAAATTTTGGTTCAGAGCACAGAGCATCTATAGCTTTTGGGTGAACCTAACAAAGAACCAAAATAAATTATATACAGTAAAGGAGTTGAACCAGTGTAGGTGGGTAAGGCTCCTTTCATGGGACATGCCCTTTAATATCTTGGGAAATATGTATTATACTCGGGTGGTGTTTGGTATTGTAGAGTCCACCATAATTACTACAGGAGAGGAATATGTGCTCTATAGCCCAGTACAATGTACATTTCTAAAGTTATATAGAATCTGCCTGAGGGGGAATGAATGATTGAGACAAGCCATAAATTTGGGCATTACACTCCCACCTCATGCATAGCCTAGGATTGGGATGGTTTAACAAGGGGCTTAAAAAAATCACTGTAACCCTTTAACTTTGTTCATACTGAGGGACATGCTGTATGTGTATATGATCCTATGTTTCCTTCTCGTCCGAGACACAGGACTTCTTCTAAGTGAGTAGTTAGGGTGTATGAATCATTTTATCCCTTTTATTTTATATACTACCTATATTGTATGTGATTTGATTGTATCACCATTTTCTTTTATTTTGTATTATACGCACTGTCCACAATTTTGAATATTAAATCTAAAATGTAATAAATTTTGTCTTTGGTGCTTTAAAAGAATTTGGTTAGCCTGAGTCATTTGTGTTTGGAGTGAAGTGTATGGAATGTTTTGCTAGTGTAAATGTCTAATTAACTCTGTGACTGCTGTGAATGACTGATACTAATTAACTTGTTAGTTGCTGGAGTGAATGGTATAGTGTTAACCATTTAGCTGCCAGGCAGGGGTGTACATAGTCAGCGAGAGTCAATTGATTGTAGGTGGCATCGCCGTAGCCATAATGCAGCGTGGTGCAGCAATTACTGATTGATTGGCCAGATCACGTGCCCAGCGAATTTGGCGTTCGTGACAATAAAGATCTAAGAGTGTGACTTAAAGTGCATATAATATTCTCAAATAGGTAGTCGTTTTTTACATTTTAAAACTTTTGCTCGGGCTTCTTCCCAGAGCCACTCAATTTCTTGCTCCAGTACTGATGTCTGATAACTTACTATAAATTTAGCTAAATATTGTGTCTTTACCATGAATCTCTAACTCTTGTTTATTATTTAGTTCTGGAAGCTGTTAGATGGTTCTTACTTTTTTCTCATATGGTAGACGGGTCAGGTAAAGATTTCAGGGGCATCTTTGGAACATATTAGTAATGCAAAAGCTAAGTTTGGGGAACATTTATAGCTAAACTGGCAAGTCCAGTCAAAAATAACGGTGGGTAATCATCGTTAAACAGGGTCACGTCTGATGGGGCATCCTAAGCCAGGCCAGTACAATAGTTGTGGGCATATCCTTCTTTAGGAAAATTCACAATGTGTATAGGACTCAGGCTAGAGTAAGAGGTTAAACATCACGGAATAAGAAGGGATTTAAAATAAAAGAAGTATTATCAGGGCATTGGGGAAGGTATGCATGAGTATATACCACTGCCCTACAAAGGTTAAGTAGGTAATTTTTAACTACCGATTCTGCCTGGGCGACACATATCTGGAGCAACTGAGCTGTCAGTTTTATAAGCTGAGCCATTCTGAACCTGAGGCATCTGGAAGCTAACCCACCGTACAACATTACCTACCAAACCACCTAAATCAGAACAAGCCTAGAACACAAGCTTTTGTAAAAGTAAATGATGCAAATGTACGATTGGTACTAGGTGGGAGTGAGTTGAACGTATCTCTCTGGAAATTGTCATGTTTCCAAACTTGGTCTTTGTTAAAAAAGCAGTGGGGGAACTTACTGTTTATTAACATTCTTTTTACACCAATTTTGTTGCCATTCAAAGACTCTCATTAGGAGAAGGAGTTTGTGATTTTAGAACATCATCATGTTTGATCTGTTGTATTCAGTACATCAACTGGACTTTCTCAATTCAGAATGACTTGCACAAGATCTTTTGGCAATTAAGTACCTGGAAAGTCCCAATTAGCAGCCAGGTGTTAGGGACCTTCTGAATGCAAGGTGTGGATGCATTAAGCTAGAGGTGTTATCGAAACTGCCCAGGGTAAGGTGTAAAAACAGCATTGTACATGGCAGACAGTCGAACCCCGCACCTCTATTCAGGCTTGGTTTCTTTGTTTTCACATAAATGGCCTTCTTCAGTCACTGTTACATAACTTACACTAAATGTATTTTAGTTTATTTATCAAGCGCCACTTTGGGGCGCAGCGTTGTACAATAACAAATACAAACTAGAAAGGGAAAGTTTAGTATAAAATTTGAATTTGGCTTGAAAGGCCGCATTTTGGAAGGGAATGTGTGTGTTTGTGTGCAGATCTTAAACTCAATGCCAATGATGAGGACATGTTTGTTTTTTACTTACCCTTTAAATATGGCTGTCACTAAAATAAAGGTAAGTCAGTTGGTGTGTGTACTCGTGTCAGGTTGGGGGATAAAAGGCTAACTTTTTGATGATTGGTCAAAATGTGTTTTTTTTTAACTTACCCTTTAAATATGATTGCCACATGAATGAATGGGTACCTCAGTGGTGTATGTACCTGTGTCAGGTTGGAAGTTAAAAAACAAACTTCTTGATTATTGATCAAAATTTATTTTTGATTATAGTTATCCTTTAAATAGTGCTTGCCACAGAAACGAAAGAGTAGGTCCCTAGTATGTGTGCCTGTCTCAGGTGGGGGGTTAAAAAACAACTTTAGTTTGTTTTTTTTACTTTAGTTACCCTTTAAGTATGGCTGCCACAGTAATGGAAAGGGTAGGTCAGTAGTGTGTACCTGGGTAAGGTTGGGGGTTAAAAAAAAACAACCCTTTGTTGATGATTAGTTCAAAAATGTTTTTTGACTATAGTTACCCTTTAAATATGGCTGCCATGAAAATGGAAGTAGGCGAGAAGGCGTGTGACCTGGATCAGGTTGAAGTTAAAAAACAAACTTTTTTGATTATTGAATCAAAATTTGTTTTTTTTTACTTTAGTTACCCTTTAAGTATGGCTAACACGTAATGGATAAGTAGATCAGTAGGTGTGTGTACCTGGGTCTGGTTGAGGGGGTATGTCTTTTTTGTGTTTACAACCATAAAACTACTTTACTGAGTAAATCTAAATTAATTTTTTTGACTTTATTTACCCTTTAAGTATGGCTGCCACAGTAATGGATAAGTAGACCAGTAGGTGTGGACATGGGTCTGGTTGAGGGGCTATGTCTTTTTTATGTTTACAACCATAAAACTATCTTTATTGAGGATAATCTAAATTAGTTTTTTTGACTTTAGTTACCCTTTAAGAATGGCTGCCACAGTAATGGATAAGTAGATTAGTAGGGTGTGTGTACATGTGTCTGGTTGTGGGGTATGTCTTTTTGGTGTTTACAACCATGAAACTATCTTTTATTGAGGATGAATCTAAATTAGTTTTTTTTACTTTAGTTACCCTTTAAGTTGGCTGCCACAGTAATGGATAAGTAGATCATTAGGTGTGTGTACCTAGGTCTGGTTGAGGGGGTATGCCTTTTTTGTGTTTTACACCCATAAAACTACTTTTATTGAGGATAAATCAAAATAAATTTTTTTACTTTAGTTACCCTTTAAGTAAGGCTGCCCAGAAATGGAAGGGTAGGTCAGTAGGTGTGTGTACTTATGTGAGGTTGGGGTATGTCTTTTTTGTTTTTTGCAACCATAAAATAACTTTTATGAGGATTATCAAAATTAGTTTTTTTGACTTTGTTTACCCTTTACGTATGGCTGCCACAGGAATGGAAGGTAGGTCAGTAGGTTGTGTGTACCCATATAGGTTGGGGGGTATGTTGCATGTATGACTATTAACTAACTTTCATTGATGATAATCAAAATGGCTTGCATGGGAATGGTAGGTCGTAGGTGGTATACCTGTGTCTGTGTGGGGGGTTGGGGGTATTACCGTTTGTATTTAGACCATGAATCAAACTGTTTTGAAATATCCACATTTGAGATCGTTACCATGATATGATGATTCGGAAAAATGTCCCGAAATTCGTTGATAATGACTAACCTTCCGCGAATTCCTTGCTAGAAGATAGCACACTTCTCCTATATTCCCCACAAGTCTGTACCGAATTTCATGTCTCTAGCTCAAAAACTGTGGGAGGAGATACAGTCCAAAAAAGCAGAAGAATAAAACAGAAGAGAATAAATAGAAAGAACAGGAATTTGGCTCTTCAAGTCGTACAAGGTGGGTAATCCATACATAGTTCAGCACATAAATATATAATTTATATAAATATAATTATAACTATATAAGTGCTAGAGCTTTGCCACAAGAGGAAAGGAGGTACCTGTCCTGTAGAGCTCAATCTAGTTAGGAGGGTTACATACAGATACAAAGGAAAAGGTAGAAGCACAGGTGAGACTTATGCAGTGCAAATAAATTCTTACAATAATAAATAATAAAAAAACATAACCAAATTCCATATATACTAGAGTATAAGCCAAGGTTTTTTATTTTTAAAATGAACCTAAAAAGCTAACATCTGCTTATACTCGAGTCGCATCACTTTTGCTGCATATTGCCCATTAAGCAGCTAGGGGCAATCGGGGTGCAGCATTCAAGTGCCCCCTAGCCCCCTCAATCCCTCATCGGTTTGATCCAAATCTTTATGCCCATATTCCAAGTTCGTTTCATTCCCTTAGATGATCTGATATTATCTTTGGGAATCGTAGAGAAAAAAAAAGATATGCACATACACAAAAAATCTGGTGATACACACCCCTTTTCCCCTATAATAAAACTATACCGTAAGTGGTCATGGGGGCAATAGAGGTCATAGTTTTTACTCTCGGTCTCAGTTTTACTTGTTTATTTACGTAAAGTAAGTACCTTGGTTTACACTCAGATCGACTTGACTCGAGTATATACAGTACATTGATCAAACCAAATTTGATAATTTATAAACTGTGTAATAATTAAGCGCAACTTTGCGAAGGTCTGAAAATGTCTGAGAACCACTCGCTAGATCATGTATTGTATAGTATTCAAAGTTGAATACAGACAGCATTTCGTACCCTCTGGGTACTTAAAGGACAACAATATCAAAAAAAACAACATCACCACATTACATGTCAACACTCCCAGCAGCTGAAATCACTTACTCACATTTACAGCCGTGCTGCCCTCCCTTCAGCAAAGATAGTGCTAAAAGCCCGCCTCCTAGACGACCCAGGGCCATGATTAACATAACTCTGTCATTGGCTGGTGGAATGTCTGTTACAACCTCTCTCCTCCTCCTCTGCCAGTCAAACAAACTTGAAATGTCCTGTTGCTAGGATACAGCCTACATAACAAGCTGATCAATGGTGGGTGGAGGATGTTTTCTACCATGCTAGCTTTGAGTGACAGATGCAGACAGAATTGTTACACCCCTTCCACAGTGTGGCTAATTGGAGGCCTACAGAGGCTCGAAATCAGGAAAAAATGTATGGGGTGGGCTGCATGCTTTACTCTTTCTAAAGCAGTATTAAAAAAAAAATGCATGAGGCAATACAGTTATCCTTTAATCATAGGCAAAGTGTGACTATTAGGGTTTATACCCAAGATGCAATTCTGTATATCACCCATTTAAAGAGACACAACCTATACTATTAAAAGGATAAAACGTGCATTCATTTAAAAAAAACTAATCGTAAAAAATTCATGATGCAACAAAACAAATTCATATCTATTAAACATTTACAATTATTTTCAGTTTCTAGTTACATTCATACATCCATCCAGTCCAACCTACTCAGCAATACCTACATTTCCTGCCTAACTGTTGATCCAGAGGAAGGCAAACCCCCCAGAATTATGAAGGGGAAGAAAAATCCTTCCTGACACCAAGTGGCAATCAGAAATATCCCGGATCAACTCAACCTATCAAACTTAAGCCAAATAGATAAATCCCACAGACCCCTCATTCTAATCCAATGGTCTAATATTCTGTAAAATCAGTTTAATAGAAAGTCCCTCATACAAGATTCCTCCCAACATACTCCCAACATGTACATTAGGATACAAACACCCTATAAACCTTAGCTAACATCAGGACAACTATACTCAACTGAAAATGGGCACACAGGACAGACCTTCAATCAGCAGACATATGCTACATCCTCATTCAACAACAAAAAATCAGCATCTGAGGGTGATTCTGATTAAAGCATTCTGGTAAATTATAAACCCGATACTTAATACATGCATTGTACCCAGTTTAGGACCTACACCGATTGTTCTTGTTAAAGGGGATGTACACTGGAAAATGTGTTTTTTTAAACTGCCCATTACTGGAAACTATAAATCATCCCAACTATCACTGTACTTTTTTTGTAGAACTGACCCCTATTTCTTTAGATATCCAGTCTGAAACATTTACATTTCAGCTCTACCTTACTGACATAAACTATTCTTACACAGTTTTGCTGTAGCTGAAATGATTTAACAGATGTATGCTGTATGCAGTTTTGACAGTTGGTATGTGGGAAAATAGTCAGGTCAGTATTCAGAGCCTGAGCAAAACAAGTACTGTATTGAAGGCATGCAGCAACACACACACCTCAGAGTGAGTGCACATATTTATTTATAGATTAAGATGAAGCAAAGTAATTTTTTCAGTAAACATAACCTTTAAGGTTTTTGATAGTTAAGGGTAACTAAACTAATAAATGCCTTCCTATAAGGGCCATACAGTTAATTAGGAATGCTACATCAAATGATTTATATAAGTTATAATTTATGTATTTGGACTATTCTTTTTAATCTTATTATATGTATTCTTAAAACAAATAACCTTTTAACACAAGTCACATTCCTATACCATTATTTACCTTAATTACTGAAAAAGAAAAAAACCTAATGAGTAACAGGTCATAAGAAAGGGGCTAGCTCCATTTGGTCATTTAATCTATAGGATTTCATGCTATGGTTAGTAAATATAAGTTTCTGTTCCAATTTTAATAATTCCTTATCCAAATTTCCTCCCCTTATATAGAAGATTTGCTTAACCCCACATAGTGCTAAAAAAAGTGCTCCCTTCAAACGAAGAACCGTGGATGTTCTTTAAAGTGTCTATATAAAAAAGGAAATATTTCGTTGTCTGCTTTATGTATCTTACTCTTCATGATACTTCTGTGTTCCCACAGAAGAATTTATGTTGTTTTTCCAATATACCATTTGTCACATGTGCAAGAATACCATACAACCTTAGATATTTATAATTATCCCATTTATGTTTCAGATTCCCTATCATTGTAAAATTCTTTCCCAAACTGAGCAATTTAGTATCCTGGTACTGAGCCTGAGCTGCTCAGAAGAGGCAGATAGGGGATTAGCATTCAGTCATTGGCTGTGATGTCAACTGCAAATCCATAACTGACTAAACTGGAAGAACCAGAAGCACACACGTGACAACAGGACATTGTGCAGGATTTCAGGTTAGACCTATATATTTCGATTTAAAAAATATTACAGTTTAGGGTTTTGGGGGTGATTTACTTATATATAAGTTTTCATTTGAGGGCTGGACTTAAAGGACAACTAAGACACAGAACCAACCAGAGCCGTCTTGTTAATGAGGCAATATAGACAATTCCTCAAGGCGGAGCTTGTTATCCAGAGATAAAAAGAAAGGCACGGATGCCAGCAGCAGTATCTGAATCGCACGGTCGCACTGACACTTTGGGCGGGATCAATAACAAGCATGGTGGCAGTAAGTTCAGAGAGCTGGAGGGGACTGGAGTGTTATAAACATGTAAGCAATTGAATGGGGTGTGCACTAGGCTTCTATTTTGTATGAAGACTGGAGTGTGCTAAGCCTGAGTGCCTGGTGAGTCCATGCTTTCTGCTCAAGTTACTGCCTCTCTGAGGCAGTTCTGTACTACTGACACTGCTGTTCCTTTGCCTTGTGTGTGGCTATTGTTTTGGGGAGCATTTTTGGGTAAGCTAGGGGGAGCTGTCTGGCCTGGGGGTGGGGGGTGGGATGTTTGGGGGCTGCCTGAGTGGGGAATCTGGGAGATGTTGCTATACCATCTGGAGGGATGTCTAATGAGCAATGCCTGTCTATGTCCTGAACTTATCCATTAATTAGGGGGGTGGGCTTGGTCTCTGTTTGGGGTCACAGTAAATTTGACAGTTAAGGTTCCCATGATAAACCTGTATGGTTACTGTGTTACACCATTGTCTATGCAGTAGTTCTATTGTCTAGGACTAGGTCCCACTACTGCGTGTTGGAGCACAGTTTCATTCTCTTCACGCTTCCGGTTCACATTGCCAGTGAAATGCTACCAGGTATTTTCCCACTGTGTGCTGCGGTCCGGTGCGTTTTTTGGTTTGCATGCGTGCATGACTTTCCTGTGGATCGCATGCATGCCAATAACATGTTTTGGTACAGAACGCATAGCACACGGAGTATCGCGCACAGCAGCGCATTGCAAAATATGCATGTGCCTGTGTGTGTATAGGTACACGTACACAACAACAGCACACCTACTCATAATACAACACACACACTCATATACAATGCACACATACTCGTAATACAACACACACCATACAATGCATACATACCGTATACAACACACACACACAATACAATGCACACATACTCCTACAAAACAAAGAACAAAGGGATCCTGCACACTCACGACTCCTGTCGTAGAGAGCTAATATGCTAGGTGCCGTAGTGAGACTGCAAGCATGTCACAAAAGAAAAAAAAAACTGCGCACCACTAGACTTGGTGCAACTGGTGTTTATTTATACATTAAAACACCGTGTAACGTTTCGGCATACAAGCACCTTCCTCAGATACATACAAAGATTAAAACCATAGGGCGGACCCTTATATAGACTAGAACAGCACAACAGTGTCACCTATGTTACCTAGTAAATATACAATCAGAATAGCCACACTAAAATACAATGTTACTTATAAATAACTACCCAAAAGGTAAATATTCTATATAATGTATTGGACTTATGTTATTCTAGACACAATATTATGATTAACTATATTTCTATCCATTTATAGTGACAGTTTTTATAAGTAACATTGTATTTATTAGTGTGTGCTATTCTGATTGTATATTTACTAGGTAACACTAGGTGGCACTATTGTGCTGTCTAGTCTATATAAGGGTCCTCCTTGTGGTTTTAATCTTTGTATGTGTCTGGAGAAGGTGCTTGTGCACCGAAATGTCACCAGTGTGCACGGTTTTTTCTTTCTTTTTGTGACATAAATAAACACACCACACACAAAAAATGCACACATCTCATATACAACACACAATACAATGCACAACATACTCATAATATAACACACAATACAATGCACAAATACTCATAATACAATACACACAATACAATGCACACATACTCATATACAACACCATAATACAATGCGCGCGCACTCATAGAGAGAGGATAGAGACTGCAAGAGATAGATAATGTGAGATAGGGACTGCAGGAGAGAGAGAGAGTGTGAAGCATAGAGGATAGAGACTGCAGGAGAGAGAGGCGATGTGAGAGCTAGAGAACAGAGACAGCAGAAGAGAGAGAAGAGATAGTGACTAGGAGAGTGTGTGAGAGATAGAGGATAGAGACTGTAGGAGAGTGTTGCAAGATAGAGGATAGAGACTGCAGGAGAGAAGATGTGCGAGATAGAGATAGAGACTGCAGGAGAGTGTGTGCAAGATAGAGATAGAGACTGCAGGAGAGAGAGAATGCACACGATAGAGTATAGAGACTGCAGGAAAAAGAGAATGTGTAAGAGAGATAGGGATAGAGACTGCAGGAGAGAGAGGGGATGTGAGAGATAGAGAACGAGACTGTAGAAGAGTGAGAGAGACGATAGAGACTGTAGAGATTGTGTGAGAGATAGAGATTGCAGGAGAGAGAGAGAATGTGGAGAGGTTAGAGACTGTAGGAGAGAGTGAGTGAGAGACAGAGGATAGAGACTGCAGTGAGAGAGAGAATGTGAGAGAGATAGAGGATAGAGACTGCAGGAGAGTGAGAATGTGTGGAACCTTTACCATCTGTTCTCACTGTATGGGACCTTTACTGTCTCTCCTCACTGTATGGGACCTTTATCGTCTTCCTCACTGTATGGGACCTTTACTGTCTATTACCCTTCTGTCTCACTGTATGGGACCTTTACTCTCTGCTCTCACTGTATAGGACCTTTAGCGCCTGTTCTCACGGATTGCACTAGATTGCTCAACCAAACATATACTTTACTGCAGATTTTTTTATATTTTCTTTACTAAATGTGTTAGATATTGATGAAAGATATTTCATACGGTTAGATTAGCTTTAGATAGTTTGTTAGATTAGGCTAGGTTAACTACTTAATGTGGTGGCAGGCTCTTTTGGGAAAAATTCTTTATCCTTCTGGAATCATGGGAGCATATTTATAAAAAAACAAAAATAATAGAAGAAAGAAGCGGCTGGCAACATCGGCTCCGCTAAGGCCGAGGTGCCGCGGCTCACTGGCGGCCGCAGTGAGCCTGCCTGGCATCGGCGACCTGAGTGGGGTTGGTGTCGCCAGCCCGAAGACTTCGCTTCGGATCAAGACGCTGGCAACATCTGCTTCTTTGAGGTTGCCGGCGCCGCCCGGGGGTACCCATGGCGGCCACAGGGTACCTCTCAGGACTCAGCGGCCTCAGCGGAGCTGGTGTCGCCGGGACTAGAAGAAAGAAGACCCGCCCAAGGGCTCTTTTAAGAGCCACTCACTGGGGGTCCCGGTTTGTGCCGCAAGGACCCTTACAAGGGCCGGGGAGGGGGGTCCCGCAGCTTGAACCGGGACCCCCTCCCGGCCCTTGTAAGGGTCCTTGCTGCAAGGGCACTTGGGGGGTGAGGGCGGGGTGGGCGTACACCGTGACCCCTACACCGGGCGAATGCAACCATCCACGGCGAGGTGGGCATGCCTTCGCGGGCGGGTGCGACCACCCACCACGGGTTGCCTGCCCATCTCCGCCGCAGCGCGCTAGTACGGCCGCTTTTGCCACCTTGAATGTGCGAAGCAAAACGCCCGATACTAGCAATGCGAAACAGTTACCGCCGTTTTATAAATAGAAGCGGTGGTAACGGGTGGGTATCACGCGAAGAGTTAACGTCTCGTTAACTTTTCGCGCCCGTTTCCCGACATTTATAAATCGAGTTAAATGCGATTTATGCGGAAAGGTCGGGGAAAACGGCCGCGAAAACTTAACGAGGCTTCATAAATATGCCCCATGGTGTGGATAAAGGTCTATTTATAGAAACTATACAAATAAATGACAAAATGGCTAGCCGTCGTCCCACCTACAAACCCACGCCCACACAGAGCACGCCCTCCCATTCGCCAGCGGCACGCTGCGTGCGCTGCACATAGGCGTCCTTCGAAGTTTACATAACAGGCCATGTATTGAGAGCCATTATCGCCTTTTTTCTTCTTAAAGTCATGTTAACCCATGAAGCAAGGTTAACATGACTTTAAGACATAACTATTGGCGTTGCGCCGGTACCAAAAATGGTGTTGCAAAACCGCTGCAAGCTTGAACCGAGCCGATAACAGGTCTTTAAGACAGAAATGTTTCAGAATGGGAAAACCACATTCGCTATGCACAGACATTATCGCTCAGTGCATTGCCTAGAAGAGACAATAGAGAAGCGCAATAACGGCTCTCGGTACACAGCCCTAATAGTATCCAGTTGGAAGACCTAAATCGCTAAGGCTGGGTACACATGGGGAAATTTTGTCCCGACCGAGCATTCGCTACTAGTTAGCGCTTGGTTGGGATAAAGACTGACAGTTGCGGCAACAGTGTGCTGACACCGATAGTTTGCACGACCAATTGTACGGTCCCTTAGAGAACTGCATGATCGGCTGTGATTTCCAATGGCACTGATGGGCCTCGTCACGGCCACCCGCACATACGTATATGATATTTCTGACTGAATGTACATGGCACTCCCGCACATACGATATGATATTTCTGACTGAATGATACATGGCACTATCGGTCGTCTGCCGAAAATATCTGACCGCGTGTACCCAGCCTAAGTGTTCTAATTGTATGATATCCACAATAACAATAATTATCCTGAGAACTTCATAAATGGATTAATCTTGTAGATTGTGTTTGCATTATGCTAGCTCTGTACCTATAATAAAAGTATTGCATCATATCTACATCATATATTATTTGTTGAAATTGTTTTCTTTGATATTAATAAGAATCGATCATTTCCTTCAGACAACTAATAAAGATAGTTAGAATTAAAGTAGTCTGTGTGTTGCTTATATATACAGTATATAAATATATAGGAAGCACACTGTCATGGACACAATGTTTTGGGAGTTTATCCCTTAAAATAAGCATAAGGGCTGGCCACACTGCTGCGTTTAAAGATCTCAAAGATCTCACACTTACAAGCTCTGCGATCCCCTGCCGAGTTTCTGCACTTTGCGCTTCACTTCTGGGTAAGGCAGTCAGTCACGGCTGTGACATTGACTCACGGCATGGCTGACTGCCATTCCTGGGCCGAGCGAAGGGAGTGGAGAGACAGGAAGCATTGGTGATCGTGAACTTGTAAGCATGATTTTATCTTGCTGGGAGCAGATTTAAAACTATAACAAAATGGACTCTAGGTTTAGGGGTCCTGCTTATCATACTAATTTTTTTTTTCTAGTGGTGGACATTCCCTTTAAACACACAATCCGATTGCATGTTTAAAAGTGCAAACTAATGTTGGCCAATTGTTGTGGCCACACTATGTGAGCTGCCATGTTTTGGCTCTGTACCCTTTAATCCAGGGGTGTTAAACTCCTCACATTAGGGGCCAAAATCAGAAAGACAGGTGGGATGAATTTTTTTTAAAAAGATACTCTGTCACGCTTGTGCCTAGTGCTCAGTCTCGGCAGGGAAAGGGTGTGAAGCACATTATTTTAGACTGGGACCTCTGCCTACGGCGTGATCATGTGCTAATGTGCAATGCCAACTTTACTCTGTGACTGCATCCAGGCCTTACTATGCTGCTATCCATTTATGCACTCCCAAGCAGAGTTGTAACTATATCTGCCTGCTAGATACCATTATCGCGGTATCTAGCAGGCAGATCTATCGTTACCACACTACTTGGGACTGGAAAAATAAATAAAATCCACAGCGCACATCGGCCTTAACAGAATGTGTTGTTGGGACTTGGAACTGCACGAATGGATAGCAATGCAGTATGTCTTGGATGCTGTACAGTTACCTGGAGCCACAAACAAAGTCCAGAAGGGCCAGATTCATCCCGCGTGCCTTGAGTTTGACACTTGTGCACTAATCAGAGTGCATGCAATCAATATTTTTTGCATAATCGCATGTGCTCCTATGGCATAATTCCAGCGCGCGCCAACGCACACACATAATCGGTCCTCTAAGAAATTGTACTAAACCAATTAAGCACAAAATGCTAAACATTCTTCTAGTACCAAGGCAAATTAAATATTTTCATTATTTTTCCCATGATATCTAAGTTAAGAAACTTTCACTCTTTATGGTTACAAAATCAGCTGCTAATGAAAGTGTTAAAAGTTTTAAAATTAGCACGTTTATGAGGCTTACCACAGCAGGATCAGCCCAGTAAAACCAAGCTGTACAACATTATATTACTGTGTATGAGTTTCTAATGCCGGGCTAAATTTTCTGTTCATATGGTTTCATTGTCTCAGGAGCAGGTAACTAAATAATACAATCCCTAATCACTTTTCAAAGCACTTAGCTCAGTGGCTTGCCTTTTCCAAGACTCTGGCACAAGCCACATTAAATGTAATCAAATAATATGTCTTGAAACAGAAAAAACTGACGCAGTGAACCAGCACAACTTTGAGAAATACTTTGCTGTGCATTCAACTGTAAACAACCTCAGGAAAATAGAATCTTGAAGGGTATCTCTTTACAGGCACATAACCCAGTGAGGTGAACCAGCACAAACTTTGAGAAATACTTTGCTGTGCATTCAACTGTAAACAACCTCAGGAAAATAGATCTTGAAGGGTATCTCTTTACAGGCACATAACCCCCCCCCCCCACACACACCACACAATTTGCACCTGCTGCAGCATGGACATTTCTTTCTATGAGCCACTATGAACTTTGAGCTGACTAATCTTGGTATACCGAACTGACATGACTGCTGCCTATCAAAGTGTTCTAGAAGGTGTTACATTGTTGCTATATAGTGCAACAGCTAACTGCCATGCAGTATATGATTGTGACATCTGGACAGTACCATTACAACATAAACTAGCCAATATGGAATTACAACAATACCTATAACTTTAACAACTGATTAGAAACTGATCCATCTAAGTTGGGACCTATGCCCCGCCGACTCAACGTTAAAGGGTATGTCCAGCCACACAAAACCTTAGGTGTTTTTAGTCTTATTACCCCCCCAACCCACCCCCCAAAAAAAAAAACTAAGATGCATTTTAACCTTACCTTAATCCAACGCTCCACCCTGAGATATACCTTTATACATTTTACCTCAGCAGATCCCTCGTTGGAAGTCCCGCTTCCAGCTTTCTGTTTCAAGTAACCGTGTATGTACTGTCAGACATTGGCTGTGACATCCCCGTCGTAGCTAAGACTGACAGTACGTACCTGGAAGAAGGATGGAGGCGGGACTTAAGGCGAGGGATCGGCTGAGGTAAAAGTAAATATATCTCAGCGTGGGAGCGCCAAATTGAGGTATAGGTTAAATCGCATCTTAGGTTTTGAGTTGAAATAAGGCAAAAACCCTTTTTGTGTTTTGGCTGGACATGCCCTTTAACAGCTTCTGAAATAGCATCATTTTTACGATTCTGCACTGACATAGTCACTTTATTGTTGTTTGTTTTTTTCAAAAAGGATCTGAAGTCTTCAGACAACATTGTCCCAATAGACAAAGCACAAACATATAGCAAGCTGTGTGTCATCTCTCCCTTTGTTGTGGCTGTTGGGTGATTTATGATATTAACCTGTGGGTACTAGGAGTCAGCTCCCATAATCCACTTTATCAAAGTAACTCCCAGCTAAGTGTACGGAGTACGCTTCACATGCTATGTTGTGCTCAACAGACCAAAACAAGGATGCTTGCTTCATAGAAGTCAAAAGTGAATCATACACCAGCACAGAGATCCTCCCTCTCCCTGATACAGAACAGGGATTTCAATGCAGTTTTTGTACATATTTAAATGCTTCTGTCCCTTTGGTTGGTGCTACCTTGTAGTGTGAAACTTAACAGGGCTTTTTTTGGGGACATTAAAGGAGCGCAACCCGGAGCTTCTTACCTGAATGTGATCCAACAATGCAAAAACTGACATAATCTTGTTTACATCTGGTACTGTATAACGGGATTGCGCAAAGTTAAGCAGCGTGGTGTCTGATTATTGAAAATCTCCTAAACATTTAGGGGACAAAAAAAACAGCTATTATAGCCTTAAAGCTGCGGTAATCATTTTGTAACAATTTACCAAGTGTTGACATGGCTTTAAGACTATAATAATGGTGTTTGTGAAGGTTCTCATTCATTCAGGTCATGGTATATCTGTTGTATTCAATTAGATCAACTGGACTTGAAGTTTAGTTCTTAAAGACGTTTCGCTAGTCATCCGACTGGCTTTCTCAATTCAGAATGACTTGTACAAGAATCTGTGGCAATTATGTACCCTGGAAAATCCCAATTAGCATATCACAGCCAGGTGTTAAGGGTGTGATTGGATAGTGGCTAAGAGGTGTTATAGGAACACCTCTTAGCCACTATGCAACAGATATAATAATGGTGTTTGCGGTGGTGCACAGAAAGATACACACACAAAACTGCCGTAATAAATTTACCAAGTCAATAGCAGCTTTTACACACTCGGAATAGTCAATTTGCAATGTAATCAATTTGCAATGTACAGATTCATACCATTACAGGGGCAAAAGAGTGTGATTGCAACTCTCCGTACATCACCCTGTATGTATTATGGGTCAGGCATGGGGTAGGAGTTTGGCCCTTAAAAACATTTTATGCATGTGCAACATAGCAGAGATATTGTACACGATAAAGAGATACTTGATTCTGACTTCAAGTTCGGCTGCAGCTTTATTACTTTAAGGGCATCTACACCCCTCCTATAAAATCTTGATATACTGTATTCCACCCCCCCCCCCCAAAACTCCATTTAGGCTAAATACTATTTAGAAGAGATGATCCGAGAATTAGATATTCACCTTCCAAAACCCTGTTACCCCTTTGCTTGGTCCTGCCTCCTCCACTGCTGCAGCGTGCCCTTTACATGTGCAAGCAGCAGCAGCAGTGGAGACTCGCCTGGTAATGGACGTCAGCCATTGGTCGTGACGGTCGTTACCAGGAAGTAGCAAGTGTCTGTGGATCTGGGATTTGTAAGGTGAATAGCTAACGCTGGGAGCATCTCTTGTAAATGTAAGTATAGCGTAAATAGGCTTTTGGAGGGTTGATTACAGTATTTCCAAAAAGAGGGGTGGAGATGCCTTTTAACTTTGTAACTTAATAACCTTTAAACATACCCAAAAATGTTGTTCTACAAAAGAAAAAAATATTTTCAATCTGAAAAAAAAAATTGGTGATCACACGCGCTTCAAAAATGGAAACGGATGCGCAATTCACATCGGAATTTTTATACAAATATTGCTTTAATAGCAGTCCTTTGTATGTGGATACTTCTTTGGGATAATATAGTATGTTTTTAATATGTATCTTTAGTATCTTTTTCTTCCTTATGTTTAGGGATACTCAAGAAAACCAGAGCGTAACAGGCTGACAGGGCACTACTTGTGAACTGGGCAAACAAGGTACAAGCAAAAAGAGCTAAAGGTGCGCACGCAGGGAATAAGTAAGAGAGATGGGGTAATGAAAAGGCAGGCAAGGCGGAAAACAATTGTAAACTGTAGACGGACAGGAATCAACAAGAACCACAGTATCAATAGGAAAATCACACCATGAGCAAGGGTAAACCGGCTGTAATGGGTACTGGAGAAAACCGGAAGCTAAATAGGGACCCCTGCAATTGTCTACCGGCTAGCATAAAGGGGGAAAATTCCTGACTCCTAATGGCAATTGGAAAGGATCCCTGGATCAACAAGTACTATATGTATCAAAACCAATTAATTAAAAAAAATTTGAATTTTACAAACTTATCCAGCCAACTCTTGAAGCTTAGAAAAAAGAGAATTTAGGCCCGCACAGTCATTACATAGTAATTAATTATACATAGCAATTAAGGTTGAATAAAGACATACGTCCATCAAGTCCAACCTATCTCATTCAGTGAGCACAGATGGTCATCATTAAAAGAGAATTAAACTTATATTTTTTAAATCCTAATGTGAAAGCTTTTCTCCCCAGAACACCTATACATTGAAAGAGCCTTCACTAGTAAGTTGCATTTTAGTAAGTAATAGATTCTGTAACAAAGAGAGCTTTCATGTTGTTGCCCATGTAGACTTCAAAGAGCCACACCCCTTGACTCCCATATTCACTGTCTCTATGCACAGAGTTTCTAGCTTCTGTACCTAGCAAAAGATACATTTTTAAAATGTTCCTGTAATTATTGGCACAACATAGAAATACTTTTGTTTTTAGAAACACACAGCCCAAGAAATCACAAGTTCAAATCCCCTGGTTTACTTATACAACAATACAAAATAGAGTACTGCCTGAGTTTATCGCTTTTTTATGTTTGTTTCCATCTTGTTTCTAGAAAAATATAAAGTTTTTACAAACTTTATATAACTTTATATATAGCAGTTATGTTTTTTATTTACCAACTAGTGTGAATTGCTGACAGCCTTCCTTGAGCACTGCTGGTTTTAGAAACTAACAGGGTTATTCAGTAAAAGTTCTTATTGTTAAAAATGGTGCTAATTTTGCCCCAACCAATCAGATGTTAGCTTTCAAATGTAAAATAAGATCTGATTGGTTGGGGCAAAATTAGCACCAATTTAAACGATAAGAACTTTTATTATTATTTGGAGAGGCTTAGGTGATACTGATTTATACTGTGCTGGAATCTTTTGTAATTTGTAATCTGTGAATATCCAATTTATGCTTTTGATCATGCTTATATTAGTGTGTATAATACGCATTCATCATTACTATATGTAACTTATTGTACATGTGTGTATATGTTTTTGAATTTGGAGCGGTTGTACTGTATCTTTAACTGGAGGTACCTCCCCTGTGATCTGTACTCCTCTGTGCTGAGCCCTCCCACTTGGCATACGTCATTGGTGAAGCGAGGAAATTTCGGTCGCTCTATTATTGCGTCATGCAGAGGAGACTCCGGCTACACGTGGACACGCAGGTAGGGGTATTTAAGGCCTCCGGCATTCTATTACATTTGCTTGTGAGAAGCTGTGCGAAACGCGTCCGGTTCCCCACCGCTTATTCCCATGTGACCCGCTCTCTATTTGGCTTCTATGTTACGCTACTATGCCGCTTTTGATCCCCGTGGATGGTGACTGTTAGTGACTGGTGACAGTTGAGTATTCATTCCTATGTTGCACTGATACGTAAGGGGGGTTAAGTGTGATTACTAGAGCCTGGGAGTATATGGATAGGGTCTTGACATGGTGGTTCTGATGTTGTACTAGATTTTAAGTGTTTTTATTTTGTTTTGTATATGCACTTTATTCCCACATGTGAGCTAATAAAGGGATTTTTTATTCACTAGCCATAGTGGTGTGCCTAGTCTGCTTTATTCTTGAGGTTTTCAATAAGCTTCCTGGAAGTAAGGCTGCAGCCTACCGGTGAAATGTACTGCATACACTTATCTAGGTGTTCCCAACTAAGGTAAATTATGGGAGTTGACCCCTAGTACCTACAGGTTAATATCGTAAATCACCTAGCAGCCACAGCAGAGAGACACAACTTTTTGTATCTTTGTGAATCAGCTCTTCCTATTGGGGCAATGTTGTCTGAAAACTTTAGTTTCCCTTTAAGGGATCAAAAAGTAAACTTTAAAATAGAGAGAGAGATGGATACACTTGAATCTCTTTAATGAACTTGACAGTACCAGATTTACTGGGAGTCTCATCCACGGTTTTACTGTTCTCACTGTAAAGCAGTGGTGCCCAACCCAGCCGATGCTGGGGGCCTCACTCGCGCCCCAACCCGCACCTTTCCACACCCACCCATGACTATTTGTGGGCCGCTAAAAAATGCAGCCATCAGGCCGCAGGTTGGGCATCACTGCTGTAAAGAACCATTTCCTAACCCGAGGACAATAATATTTATAACTAGCAATATTTTGTACTGAATGGCCTGATGAACCAGCAGTCAGACACATTCATGGAAAATAAAAAAGTGAACCTGATGTTGGAATGCTACTTTGCAATGCATTTTGTAATAGAGAATGTTAACATCCCAATCAAACACCTTAGACACTAACAATCTGTAAGTTGGAAAAAAAGGCATACATGCCCTTAAGGTTTATCATCTTAAAGGACAAACTATACTGTAAAAAAAAAAAAAAAACTTTTTAAAAATGAAAAGCACCTGGGCAAGGAGATAGGATTATATCACCTCCAATATGTTTTGTTGAGGAGCTACAGCCACATACAGTTTTCACCTGCCAGATTATGGCCTGGGCTATTGTATATTAAGATAGTTCTGAAGCATACAGGAAGACTGGCAGAAGCAGTTTTCTTCGTCTTGCTGCTTCTCATAGAAATTATATTGGGAGGTAAAAAGCACCAATACTATCTCCCTGCCCCAGGTACTTTCTATTTTAACTGTTTTTTTAAAAAACTTTTTTAGGTTTCTGGCAAGTGCAGGGGAGCACCCCCTCCCCCCACTCCCTGTCTCCGGATCCCTTCTGTCTGCTGCATCCCCTAGATATACTACCTTTTTTCTGTGTAGGGTACCCCATCCTACCTACAACCTCCAGTTTACTTTTCCCAAAAAAATACCAGAAAGATACTTACAGACCTTTATTCCCCCAGCGCTCTCTACCTTCCCTCTCTCACCCAGCGTTCTGTGCAGCCGGCAACCGTGCCTCTCAGCCAATCACGGACGCGGCTGCCGGTCCCGTCCCCTGCTTGCAGTTCCATGCATGCAGTTCCCTTATGTGGCAAAAGTTATTGAAAGGGGTGGACATGCCTTTGATTCAGGTGTATCAAACTAAATCACATAAGGGGCTAAAATCAAGTAGACAGAAAGATGTTTAGCAGGTGCAGGATTTGGACTCTGTCACGTTGTGCCTCGTGTTTGGTCTCAGCAGGGACAGGGTGTGAAGCACACTATTTTAGACTGGAAACTTCTGCCTATGGTGTGATAATGTGCTAGTGTGGAACGCTAAATTTACTCAGTGACTGAAACCAAGCCTTACTGCGCTGCTATTCATTTGTGCAAGTCCCATTTGTGCAGTAAGTAGCGTCATAACTATAGATCTGCCTGCTAGATACCATTATCAGCTCTTAAATAGAGCTGATGGCGGTATCTAGCAGGCAGATCTATAGTTATGCGACTACTTGGGACTGCACAAATGGATAGCAGTGTAATAAGTCTGGATTTGCTGTACAGTCACTCGGAGCCACAAATAACGTCCAGAAGGGCCAGATTTGGCCCGTGGGCCTTGAGTTTGACACGTGTCTTAATTGTTGCAGAAAGTGTGCTGGCAGGCATCCAAAGATCCTAGTAAGAGGTCAGGGCTAAGGAATATCTTATAATTTCTGCTTCTGGAGTGTCAGGTCTTTTCTTGTAAATGCTGTGATTTTAAATGATGATTTCTCAGAATCTACAGCTCAGATTTTTTTTTTTAAAGTAATGGGATCTTGCTGTACTGTATGTATTCTGTCTATTTCTATGTTCTGTGCTCAGGACTATATTGAACAGGTTGTTAACCGTTTCACGTAGTTTGTTGTCTGGGATGGATTCTGGGAGACTTCTTATTCATATGTTATTGTGTCCACATCTATTTTCAAGGTCTTCTATATGACGGAATATGTCTCTTATGGCTCTGGAGTGGTCATTTACTACTTGGGTGACCACCTGTAGGTGTTGATTTGTAGCTTGGTGCTCTTAATCCAGGTTTTCTACTCTGTCCAATACTGCTTTGAGTTCATTTCTGATTAATGATATTACTGCATGGCAAGCTGTTTGGATTTGTTGTGTGAGGTTGCTCAGATCGGCTTTTGTTGGTAGGTTTAGTAAAAGTTCCAGGGTGGCTGGTGACATGGCAGGGCCTCTATGAGATGAGCTGGAGGAAAATTACAGATGGGCTCCTAGGGACTCTTGCCAGGAGTCAGGGTGAGGAGGTGCATCTCTCACAATGTGGGTCGAGCAGGCCTGGCTCTGCATTTGCCGGTGGGGCTGTACTTGGAATGGGGCCTTGTTGGACTGGGCCTGATGTTCCTTGGAGTGAGGGTCCAGACTGACCTGTCTCTGTGGTTGGGGTGCCAGAGTCCTCTGAACGTCTGGATCCCCTAATGTGTTGGCGGCTGTGGTGTTTCACCCGTGGGAGTGGCCGTGATTGCACAACCTCCTGGCGTGCACTTCAGGTAGGCCATCGCCGTCTGGTTTGAAAAATTCACCCAGACCATTTTGTTTGAGAAGGCCCACTGGGGTCTTGGGTTCCCTGTCACTGGCTCCTTTCTTTCTTTTGCTCATAATTGTTTGTTTATGTGCCGTTTTTGTTAAGAAGCGGCAGGAGCCCAGGGATCATGCGTTCCTCCTAGCTGTGCACCATGCCCCCACAATTTCTAAATAATTTTTAAAGCTAGACACAAGCCTGAAAATATTTTTTACCTCTCCCTAAGGCCTCTCTAGGTTTAGGAATGGACAGCAATTGGTTGCAAATCTGTAACTAGCTTCAGAATATATTGACTTTTGGGGATGGGGCTTATGACACAGCTTATAACTTATGCCTGTTACAGAGTCACAAAGACAGGTCAGTCTGAAAAGTGTAAATTTACAAGCCCTAACTTAAGATCCAGAGAAGATAGAGACATCACCCAAGGCTTGTTTGAAAGGTATGAGAGATCAATTTTCAAAGGGCACTTGTATGGAGACCACAGTAACCATTTAAACATAGTGCTATAAATAGGACTTTCTCCATATAGTTTATTTGGAACCTTTTATATCTTAGGGGGGAATTGATAATTAGTGGAGTTTTTGTACTTGTTCACTTATTTGAGTTCTGTGGAGTTGGGCAAGATTTATATATAGGGTACCTTATTCTTCAGGATTTGTGAGATTGATATTTAGTGGAGGTTTTACTTATACTGGGGGTCTGGGAATATTTTCTAACTTTCATTATTTCCCCTGTCTGAATAATAGTGTTATAGTGTTTGATTCAGAATATGTCAGACATTTTGGAAGTTTTGTTTTTTTACTTGTCATGGAGTTTGGCCAAGATTGAATCAAGTTTCTCCTTTCTTCTTCAGAATGTAATGTAACTTAGATGAAGGTGTTTTCATGATAAACCTGTTCAAATTTGGAGGCTGAAATTACTGCAATTGCGGTTGGGGGCGTGTCTTAGCGCGGGTCCCGTCCGGTCGCATGTAGTGAGAGCTCCTGATCTCATCCCCGTTCCAGCAGAGCTAATTGCCCCCAAAAAACCTACCGAATCGAAATGGGTAGACCTAAACCCCCAAGGACACCAGCCTCACAAAGCGGAGCCACAAATCCCAACTAAAATAAGTTTTTCAACAAACCCAAACCGGACTCCAAATCCAAGATGGCGGCCGACCTGATGCGGAGGCGCAGTGAGAGCCCAGATCAAGAGGAACACCCTAGCTCCCCTGATCAGAAAAGACACAGAACGACTAGATGACCTCAGATCGGTCCTGCCATCACTACCTACTAAAGGAGATTTTGCCAACCTATTAACGAAGGTAGAGCAGACCTGTAAGGAGGAGATGCACATCGCTGCGCCCGACATAAAAGACACCAGCAACAAGGTAGGAGAGCTAGAAACACAACCGAACAACACGAAACCGCCTTGCTCAAATAGGCGCCGACATGGCAGGCCAAAAGGCGCTAACCTGCTCCTCCTTAACCAGTTCGATGACCTCGAGAATAGAGGCCGCAGAAACAACATAAGGATAAGGGCCTTCCCAAAAATATAACAACGCCAGACACTGCCCACAGTTTTACAAAAATCTTTAATACCTTACGTACAGACCACAGAGGATTCTCCCATAGAGCTAGAAAGAGCAAACCGAGCTTTACGCCCCAGGGAGATCAATGATTCCAGTCCGCGGACGTGATCTGCTGCGTCCATTATTACTCAATTAAAGAGCAAATATGGCAAAAGCAAGAAACTGCACTGACATAAATTTTAACGAAGCTAAGCTATCATTTGTTCTCGGATTTGTCACGGCAGGACACTACAAACGAGAAGGCCCTCAAACCCTTACTCTCCCTGCTTCAAGAGCGTAACATCCATAATATGGGGCTTTCCATTCTCTCTCATAGCAAAAAAGATGGCAAAAGCGCCATCCTCCACCCGAAGAATCTCCACACGTTCCAAAATAACTGGATTTACCTCAAGTCTCCTCCCTGAATGGGATCAACCACCCTTAATACATACACACTGACGAGAGAGGCCTGGAAGACCCAAAAATCCACAAAGAAAAATGTCCCTGTCAAACGATAGCTCAGGCACCACCCTACAATCAAGGAAAGAGTCTACAAAGACTCCGCTACAATGCCTGTAACAGGTCCCCCACAACTTCCAAACTTACTTTTGGGGCAACAAAAGGAATCTTTAATTCCTAACCCCCAAACAAAGGACACCAAGGGGCACAGTGACCACCGATAGACCCGCGATAACCTCTATACCCACCGGGGTAAATACCTCCACAGGGACCCGGGAGGTCAACGTTATAAGGTTTTTTACCAGCATCACCTGGTCATGTTCTATATTTTTTGTTTACAACTGTTTATAACTGTTGTTTAAGATGTACACGTTTTACATGTTTTTTAATTTACTTTTAAACCCGCCAGGAAACCGATCCTAAGAACAAGCTTCCGTGAAATGTACCGTATATACTCGGTATAAACCGAGTTTTTCAGGCTGAAAAATCAGCCTGAAAACTTGGACTCGTTTTATCTCGAGTCAGTAGCTTACCTGAGCAATTGGCAGCCGCACGATCTTTCTGTGTACTGGCGCCGTCCTGACGTCACTGGCCCGGCGCCAAGCCCGGCGCCGGGCAGTGACGTCAGCCGGCGCGCCAGTACTGGAATGACGCGCTGCCGAATGCTCAGGATACCGCACCTTCCAGGAAGCCCTTGGATGTAGCAGAGCCCTTGGATGTAGCAGCCCTTGGATTACAGAGCCTGGATGTAGCAGAGCCTTTGGATGGAGGAGGGAGAAGAGCCCACAGGTAAAAACTGAACTGGGTGAGGGGGGCATTCAAGATGGTTGGGAACTACACTCTGCATGCTTTATTAGCTGGAGTTGTAGTTTCCAAACATCTTGAATGCCCCCCTCACTTGGCATTCAAGATGTTTGGAAACTACAACTCCCGCACATGCTTATTAGCTGGGGTTGTAGTTCCAAACATCTTGAATGCCAAGTTTCTACCTTCGGTTTATACTCGGGTCAACAACTTTTATTAGGATTTTTAGCTGAAATTGGGTACCTCGGTTTATACTCAGGTCGGTTTATACTCGAGTATATACGGTAAATGCTTCCTCTATACTAACACCTCAATACACCAAATGTTGTCGACAATATATGTCACAAAGTACAGGTGTGATGTTAGCTTTATATTGCACAGTAAATTTATTTTCTATACTTTCACTCTCCCCATCCCTAACGTCTTTCCCCCTCCAAATCTCCCCCAATCTCCTCTGCCCAGCCCAGGTCTATATTACTTACTAGAAAACTTTGTTTGGCCGTTATGGGGACGAAGCTAAGGGTCTGCACATTAAACGCTAAAGGTTTAAAGGTACCTCAAAAACGTTTACAAATTCTATATCAAATGCACAAAGAAAGAATAGACATAATTATGCTGCAAGAGACACATTTTAAGATGAATGCAATCCCTTCAATCTGGGACATTAAAATTACACTCAGTGGTTTCACAGCACAAACCCAGAGGCTAAATCAAAAGGTGTATCCATATCACTCCACAGAAAACTAAACGCAGTAATCACAGATACACAAATAGATTTACAGGGCAGATATGTAATGCTAAACATCACCATAAATGAACACAAACTCACATTAGTATCTACCTAATCAGTCACAAATCAACACAAGCATCCATTATCTTGAACAACTAAACAAATTCGCTAGTGGACATATAATATTAGGGGGCGATTTCAATCTAGTACTAGACCCAAAACTAGACTCTACATCAGGACACACACACATCTCTTATAGAGCCCTCAATAAACTCAAAAAACACACAAATCATGGACATCTGGAGAATTTTACACCCAAACACAAAAGATTACACATATTACTCAGCCCCCCATAACACTTACAGTAGATTAGACCTATCTTTAATCTCCCATAACCTACTATCATGTCGACCAGACTGCTCGGTGGGAATGTCCGTATGGTCGGACCATTCCCCAGTTTACCTCACAATAGAGATACCCACAAACTCTAAACCACCATGGAACTGGAAACTAAACGAACACTTACTGAGGGATAAAATCTGCACACAAGATATCCAACGGAACATATCTATATTTATGGAAGCCCACCAATCAGATCCCACGCCCGCCCCATACCAATGAGAAGCTTTAAAATGTGTTCTGAGGTGCATTCTGATAAAAAAAGAGTAAAAAGAGAATCTGTTAAACATATCCAACACCAACAATCAAAGATCTTAAGATTAGAAACTACACACAAACTACACAGAGATGCACAAACACAACAAGAATTACTGCAAGCTAGAGGTCAACTTCTTCACATACTCAATAGAGCCTATTGCCTAAGACAAGATTACAAAAATACACTTTATTATCATGCATTGCACAGAGCTGCAAGATAGGGTTCACTTCATTCATTATCCTGCATCTCTGTACCATGTTGTATTTATAAGTGTCCCTATTAAAGGGGGAATGTTGTAGGGCCTGGAGCCTATGCGTTTGCTGTTATAATTTGATTGTACAAGCTAACAAATTTGTTTTGACACATTTAAAACTGAGAAGTTTACTGAGCATGAGCTGAAAAATTGTGGTCCCTAACTGTGTAACTTTGGATGGATATATTGCCACAATGAAACAACTGAACCCCTGTATAAGTCGGTAAATGGAGTGTTGTGTGGAGTGCAGCATTTCTAGCCTTCAAGGCTAAAGGTGCTTTTTCCACTAAAGTTCCCCTTTAATTTAAGAAATATTTAATTAAAGGAATATATATTATGCTCTTTTAACGTGTTCTCTCTGTTTCTTTTTTAACCTAATCCTGATTTTATTCAATGGCAGGAGCTCAGGTTGACCAATCAGTTTTTGAAGAACTAATCCAAGAACGACTTCCTGAGTTGGCTGAACATATCAAGGATTTATCCACCTTGGCATCTATATCCCTGTCGTGGTTTCTCACCCTCTTTATAAGTATCATGCCTCTCCAGAGTGCTGTGAATGTTGTGGACTGTTTTTTTTATGATGGCATTAAGGCCATATTTCAGATCGGACTAGCAATACTGGATGCCACTGCAGTGGAACTGTGCAACAGTAAAGATGATGGACAGGCCCTCGTGGTCTTGAGCAGGTATTAATAAATTATGTGCAAATTGAGATCATAAGATAGAACTAAAGGTTTAAGAAAAGCATAGTGGCACCCAGCATTGGTGCCTATAGTTCTGTTTGGACCAAAACCACATTAGGGTACTGAATTAGTAAACCTATGTAGGGAGGTGCTAGATTCAGAGAACAAACAACACTATAAATAGATAGAAAAAGATCTGATCTGCAACACTCTTATACACAAAGAAATATGTGAGAAGTGAAAGGCTAAAAATCCTTTATTGTACTTAACAGGGATATGTATTAAAAACAATTAAAAAGCCACCATTCTCTTCAAAATCTGTAGTAAATATAAGTGCAATACACCTATGCACAGAAAATGTCTATAAGTTTACAGGAAAATAGTCATATAGTCATCCTCAGTCAAATAGATCAACATCATGGGGGTTACCCTACTTACGACCAGAGACACAGTGCAAGGAAGAGAAATGGGATAAAATAGAGTCCATCACATGGTAGGACACGTTTCGCTCCACCCCAAACAGACACGGGAGCTTTCTCAACTACAGCCTACAACTGTCTCTCGTCCCTTTAAATAGCGTAGCCCCATATGCGCATGACGTCACTCTCTCGTGAGATCTCGCGAGATATGCTCTTAGCTTTCCGACTCGTTGATAGGCTAACTAGGTCGTGTGATCCCGAGACATCACAGAATTAACCCCATATATCCCTGCCTATAAGTAACTGTCATAGTCTTATTCAAGGCGGCACGAAAACACAACATCGCAGATATATACAACTAAACCATTCAAGGTTGCAACACTTAATATAAATCATTGAGTCCCTATTACTCGTAGGTGAGAAAGATCCAATGAGTCTCATCATGAGAAGGCTGAATAAAATACCTACAGTCCGACATGGGTGAGTATCTCATTCCAGAACAAAAGGTTTGCACATAAGCACTTATACCCACATAAATATATACAAGGAGACGGGGGCATTCAAATGGTTCATTCCAAATAGGAGGAGGGGGTATAACAACTTCCTATACTCCATCAGTCCTTGAGAAGTCATTACAAGCAATGTGCAACACTCTCATGGACTTCTCATGGACTGATGGAGTATAGGAAGTCGTTATACCCCCTCCTCCTATTTGGAATGAACCTCTGAACAGTGTTGCAGATCAGATCTTTTTCTATCTATTTATAGTGTTATAGTTCTGTTTGGTACCTGCCTTAAGTTTTACTGACATCACTCTGGCTGGTCACATACCTCACAGTTTGTCTGAAATCTCAGAAAGCACTAAGAGTAGGTTGTGCAGCTGGGCATGATTTTGTAAGTCCCCATGCCTTGTCATAACAAATGGAAACCAAGAATCAAGGGGAAGAAAAAGAGGAGAGGCACCAATCTGGATACATAGATGTTTGGTTGTTTGTTTTAAACCTATATCTTATATTTACTCTAAAAAAAAAAAAAAAATTGCCTGCCTGCCTGCCAGCACACTTTCTGCAACATTTAAGAGAATCAGCAGAGAAAATTTAAAAAAGGGGGGAGGGAGGGGGAGATGTGTAAGTAGATCTGTGTCCGTGGTAAGGCTGTGCAGAACTACAAGAAGGCGGTGAGTAAGAGAGGGTGGGGGGGAATTAGGAAAACTCACTAAACATTAATAATTTAATGACAAATCAAGCACAGATAAATGTGAGTACCACCATTTTACGTCTCTCAAATTTTAGTTTCAGATGTAAGGTTGTTTGAGTGAGTATAGTGACCCTTTAAATCTTGGAACAGATAAACATACTCTTAAAGGACAACAATATAAAAAAAAAATAACATTACCCCCATTACATGTCCACACTCACACAGCAAAGATGAGTGCTAAAAGCCTGCCTCCTAGACGGCTCAGGGCCATCTTTAACATATCACTTGTCATTGGCTGGTGGGAATGTCTGTTACAACCTCTCTCCTCCTCCTCTGCCAGTCAAACAAACTTGAACTGTTCGGTTGTTGGGATGTACAGCCTAGATAATCAAGCTGATCAAGGGTGGGTGGAGGAGTGTTTTCTCGCTTGCTAGCTTTGAGTGACAGTTACAGGCAGACAATTGTTACGCCCTCTTCACAGCATGGCTAATTGAAGGCAGAGAGAAGCTCAAAATCAGGAAAAAAAATGTATGGGGAGGGCTGCATACCATTACTCTTTTGAAAGCAGTTTTAAAAAAAGAATGCATTGAGGCAAAACAGTTATCCTTTAAGCATCATTAAAGTGGTCACTATTTGGCAAAACAATGTCCAACCCTTGACAATTGAGAGACTATGGGTTGGGCTCTGGACAATTGCCTGTTTGCCCCTCCCAGCTCAGGTGTGACAGGCCAGCGGTGTGTTTAGGGGGTATTACTGGTGCCTGGAATCCCCTCTTTCTGCCTGCAGTCTGCTGTTCCACTTCTCCTGGTGTCTATAGATTGTTACATTGTCAATCTGGCATCTTCTGCCAACCTTTGCTTGAAGGACCCATACAGTGCTGCCATCACGTCTAGCTAGACATAGGGCTCCTAATTCAGCATATGGACTACTCCTGAGGCAATTACAGGGAGATTCAACCAGAGATGCAGGCATTTTGAGTAAATCTCCCAGAAGAGATTCACCAGAGGCTGTGTAGTTTTGTTCACAAGAAGGACCTGAATAAGGTCTAGGCCACACCAGCGCATTGTGCGATCCATTAGCGCATGAGAATAGAAGCACAGTGCATGTCAGTGTGTGTGGCCACATTGCATGCGATGCAAACCTTTTTTGGAGCATATGTGATCACCATTTTTTTTGCAGATTACATGCACTCCGATTGTGCATTATTGCATGGACCGAATCACAAACAGATGGTAACGCGTCTGATGCGTGCACGCTTTTCACCCATGTTGCCATTCATCATAGTGTCGCCTCAGCCTTACTACTTTGTATTTCCCTAAACTACAAGGAGGTGTATTGGAGTAAGGGGTTCAACTACTGAAAGAGTTTAGCTTTTCACACAGTTATATTTTTGGTGGTCCATAAATTTACTAGCAGTCTAAATCCTTTATTAGCAGTTAAATCCTTTAATGGAGAACTACAATGCTTTATTAAATTATTAAATCACAGATATGGTTGATTGAGACCTGGTTTATATTATAGACATCTGTGTTTTCAAAAAAGTCAGGTTATTTTTTAAGAATAGATGGTATTATACTGTCATATTTGTCACCTTGATTTCATTGTGCATGAAACAGTAGCAGGACTAACACAGAAAGTCATCTAGCTGTACAAACTGTTTGAATAAAAAGAAGTAACTAACGTCTAGATCCAGATCCAGCAGATGACTGATCCTTCTTTGTGCAGGTTTTTAGAACACCTAAAAAATGAAGAAAGTCCTCTGCCACCAATTGGAAACTTGCACAGTTTACTCAACAATGATCAACAAGAGGTTTTACCAGTAACAGATATAATGGATTTAATCCGGGATTCCTATGAGGTATACATTAAGGACTGTATTGATTTGATGTAAATGTTACGTTTTTTAAATTGCAAACGTTACAGAAAAGCTCTAATGTATAATAGTATATTTATCTATGTAAAGAACATGATTTATTTTTGATACATGTATTTAATTATATTGTTTAGAAATGTCAACATACTTTAAAGGGCAGCATAAAAAAAACTGTATAGTCTGGGAGAGAAACCTCCCCAACCCAATTTTCGCATTATTTAGAATTGTCAAAGATGCCTCTGAAGGTACTTACCCGACCTGGTTCCTCGCCACTCTACACTGTTCTGCAGACTCTTCTTCCTGGTCGTGGCTGTCATTCAAGGTGCGACTTGACGTCACACCCAATTACCTGACAGCTGCAAAAGTAGAGTGGAAGTAGGAAACAGGAGCAGGGTGCATGTTTGACATTTCTAAATAACGTGAAGATGGGGTTTGGTAGGGTGCTCTACCAGAATAAGTTTTTTTATGCTGGACATGCCCTTTAACATTGAGCTTTTTATAAAAATGCATTGAGTGTAAATAATATTTTTTTTACTCGTGTTAAGTTGCTTAAATCATTATTTTATCAGATGATGCAAGAAGAAATGTACATAAACAATTCAAAACACATAACAGGTTTCTATCTGAAAATTAGCTTTTATTTTGCTCAAGTAATGTTTTACATCCTATGGAGAAAACACTATTCCAAAAGCCCATTATTTACAATTAATAAACAGATCTGACCATAGTAATTTTGTAAAAATGGTTCCTGTAATTCTTTAAGACATTGAAGAACAGTGGGACATATTTCTAATTATTATTCTGCCTTTCATAAGCTGCTAAGCATTTCTATAGCAGTGCACACTAGCATATGGTACGGTATCATGAAGGCTTGCTAGTTTTTATAAAGCATTTTCCAGATACACTGGACTGGCCTATTACTCACGTTGACACAATTGATAAATGACTGCTTAACATCAGGCTGGGTACACACCAGCCTAGCCTGGAAAAGCACCAGCTTTCAGCTTTTCAGGTTGAAAGCTGGGTACACACCAGCTTTCAGTCTGGAAAAATGCCGGTCACAGCAATTGTGGCTGTGTCCGATAGGAACCGCACGATCATCTGCGATTTACCAACAGGCACATTTGTCAAATCCGTACGAATAGGCGATCAGGCACAGTCGCGTCCGTTGCACACACACCACCAGACATTTTCGACCGACCGATAAACGTCACTATCAGACGGTCGGCCAAGAAATATCTGATGGTGTGTACCCAGCCTTAGGATTTGGTAACAGATTTTATAGATGACATTTGGTAAAATCACACATAGGGTGATTCATTTTTGCTGTTTTGTTTTTCAGAAATTTGGTAATAACTCTGTGGAACAGATTGAGCACTTGCGTTGTAAGCACAGGATACTTGTTCTACAAAACCATGAAGAAACTACAAAGCAGAATGTTGTATGTTTACATTTTTCCTTATTGCATTTAGCTAAGCAGTACTTATTTTTTACGTTTTGTGTGTTTTAAGATAAAGTAATACATGTATTTTAAACAAAATCTTCACCCTAATAACATGTTAGGTCATATTAGGAGTATTTAATTATGGTCCAAAATATGACAAGGACCACACAGACTTTATTCAAACTAGTTTATTGCGATCACAATAAACTAGTTAGAATAAAGTGTGTGCGGTCCTCTTCATGCCTTGGATTATAATACTACACTGTTTGTGGTTAACAACATAGAGGATACAGCACCACCCTAGCATCGATACAGGAACTGCGAACTCAATCAAGAAAAATGTATTTAATTATGCCCAGTTTCCACTTTTTTATGTATTGTAGCTACTAACATTTCTGCAGCAAAATATGCCCTTTATTTTTTAGGGGATTTTTTTATTTTTATTTATTATAGCTTGTGGCCTAATACGTTTAGGCAGCTATAACCTGTAAAAGATTTCTATACATGAATAAAAAACATACAAGCACCAAAACCTTGGTTGAATCCCTTTTATAACCTGGAACCTTTGTATAACTGCCTTCTCTAAACATTTTATCTAGCTCAGAGTTGTTTCTCCTGATGTATCCTTTATCCATGAACATTTAGAAGAACTGTATGATATGTTCAAGGTGAGAGTATTGTATATTTTTTCCCTAATGTATCTAATTGAGTAAACAAGCATATATGGCATTAGCTTTATTCCTCCTTTGAGGACAGCTGCTAATATGAAAACCTTGCTACTCCATCCAGTCTAGCCTTGTCCCCATCCCAAGCTAATATTTGATACAATGGGAGAATATGCTCTGCAAGATGTTTGTCCCTTCATTGGAAGTGCATCAATAAAATGGGCAGGGAGGGGACAGGTCCAGAGTACCAGACCCTGGGTTGGAGTACACACCATCAGCCTTATGCCTTCTAATATAAATGACCTCCTTTTTACAACAAAATTATTTGTCACAAAGGGCATTTATACTCAGATGTTTATATTTTTAAAGTGTGTACCTGAAAAGTATAATAGAATGGGAAGTATGAATCTGTATTCTTTTTTTTCTTTCTTTCTTTTATGTAAATTTATATGTACACATCAAACATCCGAGTATAAAAGCCTTTTAAGAAAGATGTAAAGACTGAAATCTTCCTTAGCGTTTGTTTCAAATATTTAGTCAAATATAATAGTGTATGACTTGCCAATACACTTTACCTGGGCCCAAAGAAATGGCATGTTTAAATTTTCTATTATCATTTAATTTCTTTATAAATCCCTCATTCAGAGAATCCCCACAGATCAATGTTGATAAAAATTGTCACTTTATCAGAAGGGAGACTGGATGCATATAATAATCCTCTGAGTATGCTCGATCTACTAGATTATTTTTAGTCAGCATCTTGCTAAACAGTTGGTATATAAAATCAAGTGATATGTTGTTTGGTGCAGCAGACATAGAGTCCTGCGCGGGTCTAATTTTCCAGACCCAAAACCCACTATTCTAATCTCTTTTATTTCCGCGACCCGACCCACAAGTTTTGGGTCTGAAATCTGACCAATTTTTATTCTATCTTCCTAACATTTGTACAGGGAAGTTTTAAAAAGAGTCCGAAAGTTAAAATGTCTTATTCATAGCCAAAAATGTTCATAGAAACAAACCTACCAAACCAGTAAAATATATATATCTGCCATAGTATGATTAAGTATAAGGTGCTATGCACACTGCACATTGTCTTGGATTGATAACAATGTATTCTCAGTTCCAGTTATTACAGACAGATCTCTCTTCATAGACAGGGAAAAAATATTTTTTTACAGACTGGAATTCTTTTACTTATCCCAACCCACAGCTCTCTTTACCCGAACCCAACCCATTCAAACTAAATGCGGGTTACCCGCAGGTACCCGAGCTTAAGTGCAGCTAAAACTTTAGTCTGATCTTTAAAAACTGCTTTCATTTTTAATGCAGATATGTTTTAGAGTCTTAAAAAGCATGGGAGAGTTTTTGAGAGTCATTGTTGGGTTACTCAAAGAGCCACAATAAATGCATCTTAGTGTCAGAGTGGTAGAGCCATAATTAGATTCTTTTCATTGCTTGTCAAAAGTAATTAGCTCTTTATTGATTGCCAAGAATAACTAGGCATCTGGGGTGGAATATAAAATAGGGAAATCTAGAAATGTTTTCTTCAATTTTGTCTAATACTTTTTCATTTTACAGAGAGAGCATTTTATTAGCTGCTACTGGGAAGGGAAATGTTCATTACTTGAACGGCATGATCCAAGCAGGCCATATGCAGAACAGTATAAAATCGACAGATGGCAGTTCACCAACCTCTTCAGGCTCTGTTCGCCCTGGATATGTGGAACGCACACTGAGGTTCTAGCTGAAAGGCTATTCCGTCTACTGGATGAGAATTTGGATAGTCTAATAGAGTTCAAAGCATTTGTATCTTGTTTAGGTAAAACCTGTTATTATTTTTACCAAGATTAATGTGACTTTGCTTTAATAAGCTCTACCTTACCCTTGATTTAAAAAATATTTCTGCGCCTAACCTGTACACCAGGGCCTACTGGTAATAGTGTGTTTTCCAGGATTAATGTCCCATGCCGGTAGTGAGTGATGAGTCAATCCTTACTTTCCAAATTTTATTAAATTTACCAGGACCTATGTTGATCGCCACTAGCGAGGGGTCGGCTGGTACGAATCCGATCGGCTGGGATTTTCCAACATGTCCGACTGCCCGTTCATCTGATCCCGGCCACCAACATTGGTCGCTGCTTGCAAAATCACCTCAGACTTTTGGCCCGAATGAACAATACATGAAAATATTGGTCATTTGGCCCAGAAAAATCTTAGGGTCCATTGGGACAGGTTTGTAAAGCTTCATACAGACTTACAATATTCCTGCAGACCCACAACTCCTGAGCGCGTCCTCACACTCGACGAACGGCCGTTTCAGGTGATAGTCACACATGTGTGTGTTTGGTCGGGGGTCATTCGTCAATCCACCATGGTGGATTAACAAACGACCCCTGACCAAACACATACACATGTTCAACTATTGGACGAAATGGCCGTTCATCGCACAAATGAGCCGGGGCCGTGGGTCTGCAGAAACATCATATGTCTGTACGAAGCTTAAGGCATTGGGCAACCTCGGACCAAAATTTTGGACTCTAGTGCAGTTCCAAATGAAGTGTAAAAAATGTTCAGGTTTACATTTTGGGCAATTGTTGGAGTGTGAAATATGGTTAATTTTTTGTTGGATTAGATAAGCTGTAGCTTATAGTATTTTTTTTTGCTATTGTGGCAGGACAATTTGCCATTGATCTTGCCAAGGTGCATAAATGTGATCTATTCTTAATGCAAGGGCACTTTGAAGTTAAAGGATATGTACACTGGAAAATTTGTTGTTTTTTTTCAAATTGCCCATTACTGGAAACTATAATTCTTTCCAACTATCACTGCACCATTCTTTAGTTGATCTGTCCCCTATTTCTTTAGCTATCCAGTGTGAAACATCTTACATTTCAGCAGTCAATCAAGTGCCTTGCTATCATAAACTCTTGTGTTTATATATAGTTTTGCTGGATTGGTGACAGTTGGTATGTAAACTGCATGGTGGAAAATTCCCTTTCCCAATGCTGTCTCATAGGCATTACTGAGCATGCCTGCCCTCACAGAGAGTCAGATAGTCTGGCTGGGGGACTGAGCTAGAGCAAATCAAGAACTGGATTGAAGTCATGCAGCAACACACATATCCGAGTAAGGGCTGCTAACATGTATTTATTTATAGATTAAAATAAAGCAAAGTCATTTTTCCAGGGCACAATTCCTTTAAGGTTTTGCATTTTTTTTGTATGTGTGTAATTTCAGAGTGTAACTATATTCACAACATGTTGGCCTTCTGCGTGTAGTCCGCTAAACAACTTTCTTTTGCGGTTATAAAAAGGGAGGCAACAGATCATCAAATTAAAGGGGTGGGCAAAAGGTGGTATTTCATCAACCCCTATTTTTTTTTCTTTTGCAGATGTTATGTATTATGGAGAAATGAATGAGAAAATGAAGTTATTGTACAAACTCCATATTCCACCTGGTATGAAAACTAAAAGATGTAGTACAGAAAACGTTGATTTCTTTTAAAAATCCTGCTAGTGGCTCTTTAATATTTCTGTCTCATTTGCAATGTATAATTTCCCCCAATTCTATGCTTTTGAATTGTCAACCTATAGTGAAAAATCCCAGCTATAGTTTTGTTGAATGAAGATCTTTGCGCCACTAAATTTTGTTGGTGGTAATATTTTCTCAACCCTAATTTTTGGTTTAGCAATTTACTAATAAAATGTATATTTATGTCACTAACTTATTAATAGACAAAAATATTATCATTTTAAACCTAGATTTAACACTGTTGATACAATTATGCTAGTTTATAAAGCTAGTAGTAGAGAATAGCTAGCATATGTCAATATTTACCAGTAAAAGAGAACTTATAAAACATATACATACATGTAATTAATTTTTTTAAAATTAGAACACATGAATGTTGTACTAGGTCATCTTTTGTATAAAGTTTCCATAAAGGAAAATCCTAAAAATTTGTCTTTATGCAAATGATTTGTAAGTCCCAAAATTTAATCCCACGGAGGAACACATTGTGAAGGATTTAGTAATTTGTTACCGTGGAATGAGGTTTGTCAGGTTTGTTTGTTGAAATACAAACTGGGTTTAGATAGGACCTTTTGAAGAACGTGTCATTGATTCAGTTTTTCTGAGGCCTTTAGTAAAGGTAGTTTATATAATGTTAGGGTATTATTCCATTGATCATTTATTTTCCAGGTAGTTTTCTTAACATAATCTTTGGTACAGGTTAAGTAGTTGTTAATTAATTAATAAATATGAGAAATAAACTAAAATAAATGTTTGGAACCTATAAGTAGAGCTCAAAGGTAATTACTTGGTAGGTCATTGTTATGTCAAAGAATTGTGCCTGGAATGCATGCCTAGTTTAATAGTAGGCAGCTGAAACTTCAGCTATAGTCAGGTGGGTTTAAAGATGTACAATGTCCATGTGTTCAATATAGGTAATGCTACATCATAGCTCAGCATGGGTAATGCATGCTAAGCTAAACTCACAGAGGTTCTTCTTATGCCATAGTGGGTTTGAAGTTTTATGCAGGGGATGTAGCTGTACCCCGCCCCTTTTAAAAAGGTAAAACTCCCAAAGCTAAAATACAAGGGATAGGAAGGTCAAAGAAGAAAAAAAAAGCAGATTTAAGATTGGTGGTAATTAATCCTAATTACTGTGTGATTAGTTAAAAAATTATTTGCCCCAGTTTACATATCCTTTAAAGGCCCATACACACAAGCAATGTGTGTCACCTGCATGTGGCCTATGCAAGGCAGACAAATGACCTTTTCTGCCATCAATCACATGTTTGGCCTCCCCATCAGGCGTTGATAGTTGTCTTCTGAGTACATAAAATTAGGGCTGTCTTAAGTATATTTAATGGGGCTCTCCCACCTTTTGCAGAAGCACACCAAGCACTCACAACATTTTGGCACTAAGGACTTTCTCAAGTGTTAAGGTGGCCATACATTAGGGCAATTTTATGTACAATTCGACATACAATCCGACATTTCCATAGATTGGCCGAAAAATTTTACATTTTCACAATCTTATCATGCGACATTAGATCGTAATTACGATCGGGAAAGTAATTTTCTTAAGTCGATTGGTAAAATTATTGTAGTGTTTCCTGAAGTTCCAATTAAATGTTAATGTAATGTTACCTCACAATGGACGGCATTCGACATTAATCACAAAACAAATTGAATGTTAAACAATAAAGATGGTACATCTTAGCACAATTAACATTGTACATCTGTCTATCAAAGTATCGGTCGGTTTAGGATCGTAATTACGATCATAATAGTGTATGGCCAGCTTTAGACTCAACGTTTTACACCACTTAAATACCAATCAAACAATAATGCCATCTAGTGAATACATTCCTTCTCATGTGTTTCCATTTTATTTTGTGCTCCACCTTGTGGTATACTCCCAGTGTCACAATTCAATTCTAACATTACATAAAAGTCTTTTCACATATGGCCCTTTAAAATGTTAATTCCCACAACCTTCAGTACTTACTCGGTGGAGATAGGGGACACTTTTTTTTTTTTTAATTATTTTTCTGTGTATTTATTTTCATTCCCCTACTCCACCTAGAAAAATACTATAATAAAATAAATACTTTTCTAGTTCCTTTATAAAAGTGCATACATATATGCAATAAAGTTAATTGTTATATAGTTATTTGTTGTCTGCCAAACTGATCCCATATTGAATGGCCATATGTGCTATTGTCCACTGTTGAATGTTTGCCACTTCAGCCAGTACAATTCAGATGCGTACTTGGCGTTAAAGAGACAACGTGGCTGTCTGCACAATTTAAAAGACCAATGCAAAGAATAAGGCAAGATTTCCACCTTTTTTTTTTTTTTTTTACATATGTTTCAGAAGATATATGAAACACATTGGGGAAGATTTACCCAGAGCCACAATCATTCTGGATTTGGTGATTGTGGGTAAATTCTGAAAACAAATTTAACACCACCGCAACTTTAATGGCAACTATTAGCTTAGACAACACCTGAATTTGATTTTTGATTGGCGATATCCAAGACTAAAAGTATGAACGATTGCGTCGGCCGCAAGTAGCAGATGCATGAGGAACAAATGGGTGTATTTTGTTTTTACTTTGCAGTGAGGAGAGAATCCGAAAGTAAAGTACCTGCAGTACTGGCTTCCGGGACTGGTTAGGACAGACCTTATAATCACACAGCTCTGCCCTGCGTCTAAGCCACGCCTCCTTCTATGTAAGCATACTTAAGTAACCCAATAGCTAGAGAAGGAGGCATGGCTTGGATGCAGGGCAGAGCTGTCACAGCATCACGGAAGTACTGCATGTACTTTACTTTCAGATTCTCTCCTCACTGCAAAGTAAAAACTAGAACCAACAATGGACTTACTTGATGCCCACCTTAGATGCTGTGGCGCCCTAGGTGGCATTCCAGAAATTCGACCCCGCTTAGTTAATGCCCACCCTAGGCCAAGGCCTAGGTGGCCTACCCAGAAATCCAGCCCTGTTCGACTGTAAGGGGCTTAACACTATTTAATATGCACGTGGAACATGTAACAACAATAGCATTTATAAAGCTCTCTCGTTAGACGCAAAGCACATAGTAATGACAAACACAAGGAGCCTGACAACTTATATTTTTTAAACCAAACACAAAATAATCATAATGCTGCATATATGGATCTTAGGTAATTGCTAGTTTATATTTGGAATTATCCAGCTGTAACACTAATCATATGGATGAGTTGCGCTGATTGTGGATAAACATGTTAGACAACATGCAATATTTTTTATGCAAAATTTTCCAGATGTACTTTGCCTGTAAAATAGAACATATTACCATTACATTAGCCATATTAACATGTTCATGTTTCAATCTTGCCTTGAATAGCTCTCTCGGAGAATGACCATGATTGCCAATCACCACTGAAGGGTCCGCTGCTATCAACAAATAGGCCTTTGAAGATTGTCAAGGCAAATGGCATGTGTTTCTCATACACAATCCTGCTTATGATAATATGATTACTTTACCCATACCCTCAATTCATTTAGAACAAGGCAACCAGTAGATCCCAGCATTACCCTATTAAAACTTTGCAGCCAGGGAATGCTGGGAGTTATAGTTTTCAAACATTTGTAGATCTATTGGCTGCCTTGATCTTTATCTATTCCAATTGTTCCTAGAATCATGACTGGTTAAAAACTTTATCTTATTAATCCTAGGAGAAAAAAAAGATTATCAAAAACAGCTAAAGCAGATGCTCAGAGACCTTGCCAGGGATCAAGATAAGAAATCAGAAAAAGAATTGCCCAAAATGACCCAGGTATTACATCATTTGCTGCGTAGGAACAGTAAGTTTCATCTTAGGTGTGTAACCTAAAGCCTAATCTCAGATTTTATTTTTAAATTAACTGAAATTTATTTTAAACATGTTTCTACCCTCTGAAACTAGAAATCATGATGGTATAAGCTACTATAATTGGAGTGAAAACAATTATACATAAATTGCAATGATCAGGTTATAAATGGTAAATATTTATCTGTGTATGACAGACAGATAAAGCAAGCACTATTGAGTTTAGGGCACAGATGGTTATGGGATGCTTACAATGTATAGTCTGGGTTTTGAATTTTTCCTTTTTGTTTTCTCAGAGAGAGTTTATTCAGTTTTGCAAAACTTTATACAGCCTCTTTCATGAAGATCCAACAGAGAATGATTTGTACCAATCCATTGCCACAGTGACCACCCTCCTTTTGCAGATTGGAGAGGTTGGTCAACGTAGCAGTAGCTCAGGGAGTACATCAGAAGAGTTCTCCAGTGTTGACCAACAGAATGATGCATCCACATCAGACCAGGATTCTGTGTTCTTAGATGCAGCTAAATCTCCTTCAAATACCTCACCGCCATTATGTGAATCAGACTGGCTAATATCTTTTGAACACATATTAGCTTCTCTATTGACAGAGCAATCTTTGGTGAACTTTTTTGAGAAGCCTTTGGATATTAAGCCAAAATTAGAATGTGTAAAAACAAACCCTTACGGTCTCAAAATAAATGGAACAGTGACTCTTCCTCCTGGCCTTCATCTTTAGGTAAACTAAAGTACTTCGATAAATTGGTGTTTTAATTGTATACCAAAAGATTGCAGCCTGAAACGGTTTCAATTTCTGCACAAATATAACAACAGAATAAACAAACTGTGGAGAAGTAAAGTACAGCAATGGAGGCTTATACTTGATATTAGGTGAAGTTCCCATATTTGTTATTGGCTTATGGATAAATCAATAATGACCGGAAAGGGAACCTGCCCTATGATGGCTTCATGGAATGTTAAATTATACAAGCTGTTCAGTCCTTTAATAAGCTGAGTTTAACTGAATTTTGATGTGATTTTAAGATCTAATGACAGCCAATGTCATTAGAACCAACAGTTAGTTCTGCTCTTGCAAATATCACAAGGGAATAACTACAGATAATGATAATCTTGCAGGGGTTTAAATAGGGAAACATCACTGAAAAATATCCTGCTTCAAGATCACAGAACTGATAGGAATAATAACGATTACCATCCCAAGCATCTGCATTGCTTTATTGGATATGCCTGTTGGAACTATAGTTACATTATAGCTCTATAATTCCTGTAATTCCCTAAATGCAAATCATTTTAATTTACTAATGTTTAGACAGCTTTGGTACATTTGGACATCAACCAATTGCTATATAAATAATCCTTTCTATTAAATTCCAACACTTAAAATATCTTTTGATACAATGTATTATAAGATTGCAGCCTACTGTACTCCACAACTCACCAAAGCACACTGGATAATATCTTATGTGGTCTTTTTTGTGACTTTTTTGAAGCATTTTAAAGTAGCCTTTCCTTCCATATGGTAGGAAACTGATTGGTTTAAGTACCAAGTGATGGCATGCCAAACATTTCTTACTATACAGTTAATGTTCTGTTGTCTCTGAGATTGTTTAAAGCCACTGTTTTGTATGTATGAGTTACATTTGCTTGTTTGCACTAATATGTTTCAATGCTGGAAATTGAAACTTTTATTGTATTCAAATGGAATTTTCTGTGTTTAAAATGTTTGAATTGACTTATCGTTTCTTGCCTTGCATCTTTGTCTGTAAGAACTGTGTGTGCACTTTTCAATAAATTTTTTTTAATTATATTTCTTTTCTAGTCATTTTGCTACATTCTCTTCTTTCTAAACAAAATGAAGTGCTCTGTGTAAGATAGATGCTCCCACCCAAAAAACGTTACAAAGACCTCATTCTGCTTTCTCATTCAAGGGCAATGTAAGCAGTCTAATGTGTACATTAAGGTATCAATAATGTATGGAAATATATATAAAGTGGCATTTGTATGTGCAGTGCTGTACATTGTAAAAATGTAATATTATTGCTTGTGCTTATCCCATTGTATATCTACTCTGTCGGTGAAATGTCACTAAAATAATGGCGAATGCCTGACAGCCTCTCAAAGATGCTTTGCTGCTGTGTAAACTCGTACCAGAGTGTGTCACAAGGAATTTGGGTCTGCAAGTAACTTAAGTTATATCTATGGTGAAATTTGTTTTCTTCTAATCTTAAGGGATTTCCAAGTGCTCTTTGATATAATCTATTGGTGAGCAACGCACCAGAGAGTTAACCCTCTCCAGTTCCAAGATGCCCTTGTGTATACAAGATTTCAAAACTGCACATTCCAAATAATGCCTTGCCAGCATTTTACATATAACAAGAATATGCATATTTCAACTAAAAGGCATATTTATAAATGAGTGCGATGTCAGAGTGTTCCACAGCACCTGTGAGTGGGCGGGGCCATAACACCCACAAGTGGGCGGGGCCACGGCACCCCTGCAACTGGAGGGACCATGGGGTCCAGGAGTGGGAGGGACCAGGGGGGCTGCAAAGGGGAGGAGAGACAGGGCAGATTGACAGGTTTCAGAGCAGGAAGCAGGAAGTGCAGGGGACCTGGTAATGCTGCTGCCATATCACACACAAAAATGTAAATATATTCAAAACTATGTAAAATAAACAATGAAAATAAATTGCAAAAATTCTCAGGAGAGCAATTCCTATCAATTTACCTAAAGTCATTTTTGGACCACAGTTCCCCTTTAATATCTCCATCTCCACCGTCTTATCAAAAATTGGTATATAGGTTAACACCCCCCCAACCCAATTTTCATTATACTTAACCTTTTCCAAAGATTCTTCTAAAGTTAATTAAGAGCCTGGGGTCCTATTTATAAAAGATCGTTATCATAAAATAACGATCTGTATTTTCCGATAACGATCGGTATTTTTATTGTTATCGTAAAATACCGATCGTTATCAGAAAATACCAATCATTATTTTACAATAACGATTGCTATTTTACGATAACGAGTTATTTTTTCAATAACGATATCGATCTTTTATAAATAGGGCCCCTGATCTCTCTCCACAGCTCTCCTCTCCAGCTTCCTAGTAGTGGCTGCTAGTCGAGCCCATGACTGACTTCCCATTAGTATCCTTCAGCCATTGTCTGGGATGTCTGAGAGAAGTGAGCCGAAGCCTCTACTGCAAAACAAAGATGACTGTATAATTTATTTATTTTTTTGAAAATGTGGCTTTAATACACCAATAAACCAATTGGATAATCCAGATTAGATTATACAAAGCAGGTGAATTAATAATGGCACACACTTTTCCAAAACCACCGCTTTACCACAATTCTTGCATCCATTGAACTTGTGAGTTTCTGCTTAAATTTCTTTGCAGGATGTCAGAATAACCTCCCAGAGCTGTTTGAATGTAAACTGCATCTCACCCTTTTGCTTTAGGATGCTCAAAGGTTGTCAATAGGATTGAGGTCAGGGGGGGAAGCCACAAAGAGTTTCTCTTCTTTTTATGCCAATGATGCACTGCACAGGTATTCCTTGCAGCACGATATGGTGCATTATTGTGTTTTCGGCAAATATCTAAGATTTTGTACCTTGTCCAAGGCATTAGACTTTATGCTCTTTGGCAGCAGAGAGATCCTTTTCTTTACCATATTTCTGGAAAATGGTGGTCTGCTTAATATTGTGGAACAGTCTATCTTTAGTAGACTTCAATTTGGCTCAAATGGCAAAATAGTTATCACTGGTGTCAGATTGATTTCAGTAATTAAAAGAGCCCTGAGACAATGCCATCCATGAGTTTAATTGAAAAACAAAATATTTTTTAAAGTTATACACGGGGCCAGAAATAATCTTCAGATGAGATACAGCAATATGAAAGTATACACAACTATTAAATACTTAACTGTTTTGCATGATTATTCTCAGTAGCATAACCAGGCCCCCTGGGCCCTACTTTATCTACAGTGGTTTTCTGGAAAGAGGCTGTATCTATCACAGGGAGAATAAGATGGGCCCCGAGCAGTTGCACGGTCTGCTTCCCTTGTAGTTATCACCCCAATTAGTAGACAACACTGACTTAAGCAGAAACACCCCCACTATAGTTATATTTGAGCCATGTTCAGTTTTGTTCCCAATTGAGGTTATAGGGAACATCCTACATGGTATAAACCAGGTTACTAGTGGCTGGCAGATCTCAGGTGTAAGGGCTAGCATACCTCCCAACATTTGGAAAGTCCAAAGAGGGATAAATTGAAGGTGTGTGGTAAATTTGACCACGCCCACTTTTTGAGGTAACGCCCATTTTAAAGACCACTACTGCCATTTTACATTGTTGAGCTGACTACACTGGCTAATGAACTGAAAGGCTTGATAAAGCTGTGTAATGAACTGGAGGATTTGATAGCACTGGGGGCTGGATAACACTGGGAAATGAACTGGCGGGCTTGATAACGCTGGGAAAAGAACTTGGGGGGCTTATGAGTATGTGAAAGAAGCCAGGGAACATGCTGTGTGTTACTGAAAACCCCAGATGGATGTTGCATTGGGCCCTATTTATAAAAGATCGGTATTGTTATCGTAAAATAACATAGTAATTATAGTAACATAGTAATTAAGGTTGAATAAAGACATTCGTCCATCAAGTCCAACCTATTCACTTTTTTTTTTTTTTTTTTAACCCTACCTAACAGTTGATCCAGAGGAAGGCAAAAAACCCCAGCTAAAAAGGGGGGAAAAATTCCTTCCTGACTCCAAACGGCAATCGGAAAGTATCCCTGGATCAACCAGATCTATATGCATTAATACCAGTAATTCTCAATATTTTTTAGTTTTAGAAACTTATCCAGGCCTTTTTTAAAGTTATTCAATGAACTTGCCATTACCACCTCTGCTGGAAGACAGTTCCACAGTTTCACCGTTCTCACTGTAAAGAAACCTCTCCTAACTTGAAGATGAAACTTCTTTTCTTCCAACCTTAAAGGATGTCCACGAGTCCTCTGATATGACCTATTAGTGAACAATGCACCAGAGAGTTCACTGTATGGGCCATTAATATATTTGTATAAGGTTATCATGTCCCCACGCAACTGCCGCTTCTCCAATGTAAACAGCCCTAACTTGTCTAATCTGCCTGCATATTCAAGCCCCTCCATTCCCCTTATTAATTTAGTTGCCCTTCTCTGAACTGCCTCAATTTCCAAGATGTCCCTTTTGTATATGGGATTCCAAAACTGCACCGCATATTCCAAATGAGGCCTTACCAGTGCCTTGTAAAGAGGGAGAATAATATTTTTCTCTCTTGATTCCATTCCCCTCTTTATACAAGACAATATCTTGCTAGCTCTAGCTGTTGCTACCTGGCATTGTTTGCTACAGCTAAGTCTGTTATCTACCAGAACCCCCAAATCTTTTTCCATTTCAGATGCACTTAACACAGAGTTATTTATGGTGTAGGTGGCACAGGGATTATTAAATCCCAAATGCATCACCTTACATTTATCAACATTGAATCTCATCTGCCATTCTGCTGCCCATTTTGATAATCTATCTAGGTCTGCTTGCAGCACTTGCACATCATTGGAAGTTTCCAAAGCTCTGCATAATTTAGTGTCATCAGCAAACACAGAGACCTTGCTCTTAATGCCCCCTTCTAAGTCATTTATAAACAGATTAAACAGAAGCGGCCCCAGTACAGAACCCTGAGGAACTCCGCTTAGAACTTTAGCCCACATAGATGTAGCTCCATTAACCACCACTCTCTGTTTGCGGTCCAATAACCAGTTCTCTATCCATGAACAAATGTTTTCTTCAAGGCCAACAGTCCTCAGTTTATACATTAGTCGCCTATGTGGCACAGTATCAAAGGCTTTTGCAAAATCCAAATATACCACATCCACAGCTGTGCCTGAATCTAACTTCTTACTCACTTCTTCATAAAAACCAATTAAATTTGTCTGGCATGATCTATTTCTCATAAATCCATGCTGACTACTACTAATAAGATGATCTCTGGAGACAAAGTCAAGGATATGATCCCTTAAAGTTTCCATCACCTTCCCTACCACTGATGTTAGGCTTACAGGTCTATAGTTACCAGGCTGTGAACGACTACCTTTTTTGAAAATTGGTATTACATTGGCTTTTTTCCAATCCAGCGGCACATCCCCAGACAAAAGCGAATCTGAAAAGATGAGACACAGTGGTCTTGCTAGAACTAAACTAAGCTCTTTTAAAATCCTAGGATGCTATCCATCTGGTCCTGGCGCTTTATTGATATTAACTTTGTCTAATTGATTCCGTACCATATCCTCTGTTATCCAATGTGAAAACTCTTCATTTCCTCCCTGCACATTGTTACAATCCCTACTGTAAGGATTCTCAACAGTAAAAACCGATGTAAAAAAACGGTTTAGCAGATTAGCCTTTTCGGCATCCTCTACAACCACCTCAGCTCCATTATTTAATGGTCCCACATTCTCAGTCCTCATTTTTTTACCATTTATATACTTAAAAAACATCTTGGGGTTGGACTTGCTTTGTTCGGCAATCCGTATTTTATTTTCTATTTTAGCTAGTTTAATTACTTTCTTGCACTCTTTATTACAACTTTTGAAGTCCCTGTAAGCCTGTTCTGTGCCTTCTGCTTTCAAAATTTTAAAAGCCCTTTTCTTTTTTTCCATTTCCCTTTTTACCTGAGCATTAAGCCATGCAGGAGTGGACCTAATTTTTTTACACTTGTTTCCTAAAGGTACCGATTTGGAAATGTTATAGTTTAATATCCCTTTAAAAGTGGTCCACATCTGCTCAGTATCTTTACCTAGAAACAGTTCCCCCCAGTCTATGAGCAGGAGCGATTCCTTTAAAAGCATAAAATTAGCTTTCCTAAAGTTAAAAGTTTTTGTTAAGCCAGTGCACTTTAGTTTTCTGCAACCTATATTAAATGACACTATATCATGGTCACTATTCCCTAAGCTTCCCATTACCTTCATCTCCAAAATGAGCTCTGGGTTATTAGATATCACCAGATCCAACAACGCATTCTTTCTAGTAGGAACTTCTACCATCTGTGAAAGAAAATGCTCATATAGGAAATTTAAGAACTTTATACCTTTTGAGGTGCTGGCAGTTCCATTACTCCAATCTATTTCAGGGTAGTTAAAATCCCCCATAACCAGAACATGCCCCATACCAGCAGCCTTCGCCAACTGCATATGGAGATTCATTTCCACCTCTTCCCCGGCATTTGGCGGCTTATAACACACTCCAACAATTAATTTACCTACCTTCTTGCTTCCTGTATACAGTTCCACCCATAATGTTTCTGCCGCATCGTTTGCTCCCCCATCTATTCCATCTTTTAAATTTGGCTTAAATTCCTGTTTAACATACATACATACTCCTCCTTTCTTATTAACTCGGTCATGTCTAAATAAGGAGTACCCTTCAATATTTACTGTCCAGTCGTGTGAATCATTAAGCCATGATTCTGCTATACCAATTACATCATACCTTTCCTTTAACGCTATTATTTCAAGTTCGCCGGTTTTTCCAGCCAGACTCCTTGCATTTGTAAACATACATTTTAGATTATCAATTGTTTTACTTCCATACATGGTCGTACATGCCTCCTTATCCTCTATGCTCCCCCCTCCTCCTTCTCCTCCCTCCGTTGTGTTACTAGCCCCCAGATCCCTAACTTCTCTATCTACCCCTGTGTAGTTAAACGTTCCCTCCCCCCCATCAGGCAATAATGCTAACCCATATAACAGACTGGTTTCATCATACAGAAGATAAACTCTGGGTCGAGATGGTCACTAAACTAGGCCTACAACCCCAAACAACACTACCATGGCTCCGACCGGCAGACCGGAAACCGTCCATACAATCTTCCTTCTTTTTACCACATATTCTTCAAATGTGGGACAAAATCCTAAAAAAGCAAACTCTCTCCGAAATCCCTGGATATATGTCACCAATAACCCACTCCCCACAATTCCTACCTGGCCTACAATCAAACCCATTCCTGAAATGGAAAAGAATGGACACACCGAGATTGGGCCAAGTCATAGAACGGAAACAACTAATCCCAATCTACACAATAATGGATACACTACCAATCACCCCCTTGGGACAGTTCCAATACTGTCAACTACAACACTACACAAAAGCATTAACAAAGGATACAAACTTCAGGATACAAACTTCAAGCTAATACCAATGCCATTTGACCTGCTATGCACGAGATCAGCTGCCCCACAACATCTTATATCAACCATATACCGGATCCTACAATCTTCAACAGCGGACCAACTCCCAACATTCACACAAAAATGGGAGAAAGATCTCAACCTCTCATTCTCCAAAGAACAATGGGAACAAAGCTTTACTCTTACACACAAGCTCTCGAGAGCTTGCAAGGCGCAAGAAAAAAATTATAAACTTCTCACAAGATGGTACAGATGTCCTACGCTGCTGCATAAAATATTCCCCTCAATACCAAACACCTGCTGGAGATGCCAAAAGGACCCTGGCACCATACTTCATATATGGTTTGACTGTCCACCGATAAAACAGTTCTGGACACAGATCATAAACCTATACAACGATATTTATGCAGACCAAATCCCCTGCATACCTCAACTAACTCTACTAAATATCACCCCTGAACCACGGATAGATATCAGACCCACTATCTTGCGCTTCTTCCTGATTGCAGGCAAAGCAGTGATTCCCCAACATTGGAAAAAGCAATCCATTCCCTCCATAAAAGAATGGATATCGGAACTCAACCGGATCATGAGAATGGAGGAACTTACAGCTATGGCTGACAATAACTCTAAAAAATTCAATATGCAATGGTCGCTATGGTGACTTTCCAGGACTCAGATAGATACAATAATCTGAACTCAACATAACTTTGACCTCTTCCAGTTCACAAAAACCAAGGAAACCCCATCCGAACATTACCCCCATCTATTCATCTACAGACCTACCTTCCCCCCCCCCCCCCCCCCGTCTCTTCCCCTCTACTCTCTTTTCTTTTTCTCTATATGATATATTTTTGTGTTTAAATACAGGGGATGCTAAGAAAGTGAAAATAACAAACCATACATCTACTATAAGACTAAAATTGTATACGATCTGTAATTACAATGCATCCTTTATTTCTATCATTATTACCATTATCAATAAAAATTTTGAATTCAAAAAAGAAATTTCTGCAATTGCTCTTCTGCATTCTGTGAATTTAGGCATAGTTATAGGGCTGTGAGTTGCAAGGGCAACAAAATGGAAATCTTCTTCGTTACAGAATCTACTTCTTACATGTACATTAATGCAGCTTACTAGAGAAGTATATTACAAAGCATAGGTGTTTTGGGGAGAAAAGCTTTTACATTAGGATTAAAAAAATATGTTGTTCTCCATAAAAAAATTTTTTGGTGGGGAGGTATTTTTAAAATAAACGGTGTTTAATTTAAACAGATACAGATAATATTCCAGCTGTACTGACCCTTATGCATTGACCTCTTGTGGAGGTAATGATATTTGGTGTTTTCTAACTTTGACTATTCTTTTTTAGCAGGAATCTTTGAAAACTGTAAAATTCTGTGAAAAACTTTATGATGAATTATGCATACCGTATATACTCGAGTATAAACCGACCCGAGTATAAACCGAGGTACCTATTTTTACAATAAAAATCGAGTAAAATTGATTGACTCGAGTATAAACCGAGGGTAGGAAATATGACCACTAATTCAAATCTGTAATTAGCAAAAATGATTCCATGGCATTTCAGATGTGTGCCACCCAGCCACCCCCCTTTCCTCCCACCCACCTACTGCATAAAGTAGGTAGACTTAAAAGTCCACCCTAAACATAAGATTATATCCTCCTTACTAGAGGCTGATACCATATTATAGTAATAAATTTTAATAATTAAATAGAGTGCCACCCACACCACCCCCCTTCCCCCCCCCCCCACCTACACCCCACCCACAAACCCATTGCATTACCGGTAGGTAATGATGTACCGTAGGTAAAGGCTGACTGGGAGACTGTTCTGTTCCATCCTGGGAAACGTTCTGTTCCATGACACTGCCGACACTGCACTGTAATTTCCAGCAAGGAGACATGTATTTACAAAAAGGAGACCAGGAGCGTGTAGGAGTGGAGACCGGAGCAGTCTGAAGCAACGGAGAGAGCAGAGGCGCAGGCACGTTGGACACGCAAGTTCGCACGCATGTTACGCACGCTCTGATGTACCGGTAAGCAAAGGCGTGCGTAACATGCGTGCGTAAATTGCGTGTCCAACGTGCCTGCGCCTCTGCTCTCTCCGTTGCTTCAGACTGCTCCGGTCTCCACTCCTACACGCTCCTGGTCTCCTTTTTGTAAATACATGTCTCCTTGCTGGAAATTACAGTGCAGTGTCGGCAGATGTGAGGTAAAACTTTGCCGTGTATTTTTTAAACAGAGTTTCGGGTCTATTTGTGTATGACCCGAGTATAAACCGAGGACAGATTTTTAAGGTCTTTTTTAGACCTAAAATCTCGGTTTATACTCGAGTATATACGGTATCTGTAAGTGTGTATTTCCAAAATCTTACCTAATTGAGCTCTCTCTATGTTGTACTCCTTTGTGTGGTCAGGAAAGAAGTGCCAGGGGTTAGGGGCCCTGTACAGTACACAGTATCACTAAAACCAGTACAAACTCCATGCTACCAAATGTAATATCATGTAGCACTGGTTTTGCAAGGCCTGCAATGTTTTCAAAACTTTTTGGAATTCAATAAAGTTTGCATTGAATTGTGTGCTATCTTAACATTTCAGTATGGCCTAAAACAATGTTTTTTCAACCTAAATCTATAATTCTATAGGAGACAGGAGAAAGTATTGCTACTCATTCAGCCTCATTTTAAAAGTAATTAGCTTTAGAAGTTGTGCTTGCAGCTTTTATTGTAGTGTCAGGTAAGCCATTTCCATTCCTGACTGCAGACACTTAACAATATTTGTAAAGATTTTTTGTTTAAACTCAGCCAGGGAAACTGAAATTTTCAAGCACTGCAAAACTTAAAGCTAATTCATTTTAAAGGAAAGTAGGACAGGAATACTTGCACCTGCCTCTTATAAAATGATAGATTCGGAAGTGTAGTTGTTTTTTCAGTAATTGACCTTTAAATATAAAACAAGATTGAATAGAGTTTCTATATCAGCTGATTACTGCATAAGGACCAGGAACTTAGGAAGCGGAGGTTATGCCGTGAAAGGCGTAAGACTGCCCCCCCCCCCCCCTGTTACATGAGCCAGTTTAATCTGTGTAAATATGAAGGTCTGAATAAAGAATATTTTTATTATATATTGCATTGTGTCCTTGAGGTTCAGAGCAGTCCGCCAATGGTCTGTGTAGTTCTATGAAGCGGGGAGATGGCCCCAACGTGAAGGAGGAGGGATCTGCAACCCCAGACATGTGACGACTCCGAAGGAGATCCGCCATGTGCTCGGGAAGCGCTCCTGCTTGGATACTTTGTTACCCGATTTGAGGTGTACGTGTCTGTCACTTTGTGTGAAAAGAACCTCATATAAAATAGTCCCTATTACTTACAGGTTTTTCTACTGTAATTTTACACAAAAGCAAAATTCTGGAAATTCTATTATGTTTAGAAGGCCCTATCTCAATTATTTAATAAAAAGTATCATAAGAGATGAACATCAGTACACATATCTTTAGTTTTTGTACTGCTATGTCCGGCTAAGGCTGAGTACAGATGAAGAGATATTTTGTCCCGACCGAGCATGTGCTACGAGCGAGTGCTCGGCCAGCACAAATGGCGTGACCAATGTGGTCCAATAGGGAACCGCATGATCGCACGTGATTTACCAATACGTCTGTTCGCCCATTCGTCCGATCCGGATGACCGACATCGGTTGCAGCGGAGGCTGCAATTTTTCGCCAATCTATCGATACAAGGGCGCACGACAAACTGATCCCCATACCCCATGTATGGGGATTGGTTGGGGCTGTGGATGCGGTTACCACTGCTATCCAATGGAATCTGCCTGTACACATGTGATTGTAATTGCATGTGTATATAGGGCCATATTTCTAACTAGGCACGCGAGGCCCATGCCTACAGGAAAATAGAGGCGCGAGTGACTTGGTGAGTTGCAGCTATTTTTCCCTCTAAGCCCCCCTTTTCCGATAAGCAAAAACAACCACAATTATCAAGTCCGCTTCTCCTGTATTTGCATTCAGCAGCATGTTCACTGTCCCTCTCGCGTACACGTACGTTTCATACGCGAGAGGGACAGTGAACATGCTGCTGTTTGCAAATACAGGAGAAGCGGTCCGAACTTGATAATTGTGGTTGTTTTTGTTTATCGGAAATGTGGGGCTTAGAGTGAAAAAGTGCTGCAACTCCTAGAGTCACTCGCTCATCTATTTCCACCCAATACTTCCTCCCCTGCACATTCAGGAGAATCTGTGCACATCATAACTTATTGGTTCACATGGACTTAAGGTATGTACGACTGTGGGAAAACTGTATTATACCAGTCACTATTGGCAAACTGTATTATACCAGTCACTCTGTGGGCAAACTGTATTATACCAGTCACTGTGGACATTAATATATTTATATGTTTAATGAATAGTTAAAAGGGGAAGTTCAGCACAAATACATGTTTTTAAGAAAATGGAAGTATTTTTTCTGCAGAGGGTGTGGTAATGGGTGTGGCTAGCAGTGTGTGTGGCTAATACTGGGTGGAGCTTAAGTGGCAAACGATCTGTGCCTACAGGCTCCTGAAGCCTAAATCTGGCACTGTGTGTATGGCCTCCTTTAATGATCGTTGCATTGGTCTGCTAGTGTTTAACCAGACTTTACCCTTGCCTGTGCCAGAATATATAATTAAACGTCCCACATACACAGATACATGTATATTTGCATAAACGTGTCAACAATATGTGATGTTATGTGAATACATGAACCCAGCCGACCTCCCAAACTCTGTATGGGGATCAGCAGTATGGGGATTAGTAGTATGGGGGTGTATGGGGATCAGCAGTATGAGGAAGTATGGGGATCAGCAGTATGGGGATATATGGGGATATATGGGGATCAACAGTAAGGGGATGTATGGGGATCAACAGTATGGGGATGTATGGGGATCAACAGTAAGGGGATGTATGGGGATCAACAGTATGGGGATGTATGGGGATTAGCAGTATGGGGATGTATGGGGATTAACAGTATGGGGATCAGCAGTATGAGGATGTATGGGGATTAACAGTATGGGGATGTATGGGGATCAGAAGTATGGTGATGTATGGGGATCAGCAGTATGGGGATGAGGCACCATAATTGGTCATTTTTGGCCCATACACTTTGCTGATATTACACAAATCCTGTTAGATCCAACTGTCACCTCTACCTTTTAAACATTGGAACAAGTTTTTAATAAACTTAATATATTTTTTATTTAGGATATTGAGGTTTGCTTTTTAAACTCATTATCACCATTCTGTACATAAAGTAATATAAGTGTAAGTTTGTTTTTACACATGTTCTCTAGCATTTCTTCTGTTTCACCGTGTCTTTGTAGTATATTTACATATACATATGTCATTCACACAGCCTTCCTGGAGAAGCCAGCACTGTACATGCTGTGTACATGTGGAAGATCTGTTCCCTTAGTTCTGATAACTATTCAGTTGAGTTCTTTAAAATGCTGACAATCTAGAAGTAATATTTATCACCAGACAATCCATGCTGCGCTTCCCTCCTCCCTGGTGTAATTAGAAGAGCCTGCTAGTTGTTCAGCCAGTACAATCACAGTAACATCACACAGTCCCTGAGTTGCCCGTGACACGGACAGTAAAGGGTTGTGACTGTATAGGGGCGTGTCTGTGTAAGAGGCGTGTCTTTAGGCTAATACCAGGATCTGGGTGGAATCAGTACACAGTGAACACATGAGAATTCCAATCTTCTTCATAGCCAGCTTGCTTCTCCAATCCTGCAGAGGCACTGTCACTTTGTTGGAGGATTACACTGCTTCTGGCTTTCCTCATTCAGTCTCAGCACTCTCCTTATTGTTTGGATTGGTTACTTTCGTTGCTTGATCACCTCGACATCTGCTCTGTTAACACTTGGGGATTTACCTGCAGAATCCCGGATATGAAGGGGAAGTAAGAGAACAAAGGGAGAAGCTTGGCAAAGGGCTAATTCTGTGCAAAGGATCTATCACACTTACATCAGATCCTGCTGGACATAAGAAGGGCTAAATCAGTGAGAGACAGAGGGGGAGCAGAGAATCACGGGTAAGATATCCCATGCTGTGTCTGGAGAAGGTTTGGGTTAATTTTGCTGGGGATATTGTGTATAAAAATCACAGTTGTTTACAAAGGACATAAAGCCATCCTTGTTTGACAGCCGTCTCTCCTTTGTTTGGTTCTTCATATACAGGGAGTTTAATCTCCTCCTCTAGGCTGAACAATAAATACTGTATTTCCTTTGTTACACTCGTTGCCTCCTTACATGTGCACTGTTAATCCTTTAAATGGAAACCTATTGGTTGTGTAGGTGACTGTTTAGTCATTTTAAACTAACAAAATGTGTAGGTAATAAAAGTTGAATACTTCATTTACATACCAAACAGTTTCTTGTAGCTAGAAAGGATTCTGGGAGTTGAAGTGAACAGCAGTTGTAGGCAGCAGTTTTGACAAATCAGTTTAAAACTACCTTGAAAATATAAATGTGAATGTACAGTTAGCTAAACCTTCACAATACAATATGCTGTTGTACTAGTAATACTCAGCAAACTTCTTAGCATTGTCCCAGAGATAATGTTTGTGTATTTATGATATTAAAATCTCAAAGGAACTGTGCATTGGAGCTTAATTCAAAAAACTGTAAATAATTTATGCAATAATTAAGTCATTTAGCATGTTAAGTGATCCATTGGAATTATTGTAATCAGTTAGTGATGTCTAACCTTGGCACCCCAGATGTTTGAAAACTACTACTTAGTTGCAAGACGCACTGGGAGTTTTATCTATAAATATCAGGAGTGCCAAGGTTTGACATCACTGGAAGTTGTAAAGGCTGGTACACACAGGACAATTCTTCTGCCATGCACCATTATCAAGCAGTCAGCTAGGGGAGAAATAGCAGTTAAAGTAGCAGTTGACAGTTTGCCACCACCGAATGCATCGTCCATAGGACACCCCATGATCGCCTGTGATTTACTGAAATGTCTGATCGTCCTTTTGTCCAATTCAGATGAAAGGCTGATAAATACCCATACCCACCAACTCAAAAAAATCACAGCAGATATTTCTGATGAACAAAATACGGATAGTAAGTCGGACAGAAATATCTGCTTGTGTGTACCAAGTCTTATGTTTTACATGAAATGTCTACTACAGGGTTTATGTACAAAATGTTCATTCATGCATTCTTCAAACAGCAACTCTCATCAGATACATACTGCTTGTTTCCTCTACTAATGGGCCATATTGCAAAGGATTAGTTCTCTGCTTGCGATCCGTTAGTGTGTGATAATCGCAGCACAATGCATGTCAATGTGGGTGGGCACATTGCATGTGCTGCAATCCATTTCTGGAGCACATGCGATCACCATTTTATATGGGATTGCATGCAATCCATTTATGCAAAATTCTGCATATCACAGCACAAACGGATGGTATCGCACAAGAAAAGTGCGCTGATGCACATGCTTTTCACACTCGTCGCCGTCCCCAAAGTGTGGCCTCAGACATATTTAGTTATTTTTCAAATATCAGTTATTTTTTTAGTGACAGTCATGAAGAGTTTCTATAAATAACCAGCATTCCTAACTAGTCTGAGCATATGATGAGTCTGACTGGGCATGGACAGGAAATGACATGCTTATGTGGGACGTGCAGAAGATTCACAAGCAGCAAAGTGGGTAACTAGGATGTGAAAGTATGGTCCATAGTTAGATATAAATGTCATCATCCCATTTTGAGGTGTGATGCAAAGGAAGCAATACTTTAGTAAAGAATTTTTTAAACAGCAGTTTTATTTAAAGTTCACTTAAAAAGTGAACTAATCCTTTATTGTATTGATTGAAGCCTGGGAGGTTAATGAGCTATGCCTACTGATTTAAGGGGTGAACATGAATCAAATTTTTTGGCCAAATAGATCATTGATTAAAATGATTTTAAAAAATCATTTATGTCTTGTTTTAGGATCAGTCATATGCTTTAATAAATAGTTTTTTTTTTTCATAATTAATTTTTTAATAATTTTTAGGGTAGGTCGGTGCTCACTCGACAATGATAGATCACACATATTTTATAGTTTAATCTTGCTGCCTAAATCTGGTTAGCAACCGCTTTGACCAGTCATCCTAAGGACAATTGTTATGACCAGCAATGGCTTAAATCTGCCTATCATTGACCATAATTCATCCTAGGTATACACAAGTCGATATTTCAGATCAAAAGTAGTTTTTGAAAATTATTTCAGCAACAGCTTACAGACTGCAGATCCTTATTACGGTATATATAGAATTGTAAAGTTGGAACGATAAAGACAGTGTCTAAAAAAAAAAAAAAAATTTACATAATACATAATTAGAATTGGCATTTTAAGCTGTTTGATAAATTCGGAACGAATTGCCCAAAATATCTCAAAATGATTGGAAAATCAAAGAATTCTAAAGCATTTTCAGGGTATGGTTATTGTCAAATAACAACTGCTATGAAGCTAAATAACATTAAACATTTAAGTAATCTGTTTGCCTTGGAAAAGTGCATTGAACTCTTTACTCTCAAATTTCTGTGTTTTCATAGATCGTGTGACACAGGTTGTACAGCTTTTCGACCACATTTAGGCATATACATTCTTAAGACTCCTTTAAACCAAACAGAAACGCTACATGTAGCAACCGTCATGCATTCGCGTTAGTCTTGCGTTAGTAGCCTAAAATCTTTAGCATACAAGGATTAGATGCAGAAAATATTGAGACCTGGTAAAGTTCATTCCAGCAAGGAAAAAAGGTAGAGGAGCACACTACTAGGGTGAATGCTTCTTTATTAGTGCAAAAAACAACAAAGCTGGGATGTGAGGTAAGGATTTTACTATACTACATGGTGGGGCCAGTAGTGGGGGATTATAGTTTTGGGGGTGGACATGCCCTTTAAATCCTATACAGTATCCTGATCAACATGCAAGGTTTATATTTATTAGTATTTACCACAACAAGTTTAACTAACCTATAGGGTTAGGACTTGGGAGCACAGGATACTGATTGAATATACATGTTAGGGAGAGGTGTGGATAGAGGAGATAAAAGCTCCACACAGTATAAAATGAAATGGAGCCTTCTTATAACAGAAGGTACCTCATAGAGTCATGTTATTATAATAGCATTGCCTTAATAATCTAACATATAAACACATATTTCTCACTTAAAGAAATGGGTGGGGACATGCAAAGTATCTTATTTATTGCCTGTGGCAAAGGCATGTGTCTAGTTATAATACAGCCTAATGGTATAGAGCAGGCGTGTTTAACTTGTGACCTTTTACGTGTTTGAAAACCACAATTCCCAGCATTCTCTGTTTTGCAGTTAGTGTCTTCTTAATGAACTTTTCACATGTTTAAAACTACAACTCCCAGCATTCTCTTACTGCACAGAATTCTGGAAAACTTAGTTTTCATACATCCTGGAATAAAGACATTTTCTTGACTTACAGACATTAAAAGCCCACGGTCATGCTTTAGCGCTTCCTACCCAAGGGTTTGAACATGCAAGTGATTCATCTGCCCTTCCCTTACATCCATAGCTATTAGACTATTGGATTAGGGAAGCAATATATTGGTCGATTGGTTGGCGCAATGTTAATGCCCGCTTTGTGGCGGCAGCGCGAGTACCAGAAGAGGCACTCGTGCGGCCGTTTCAAAGTAATTTACCAGAGGTTGCGTGCCTCTTTACACGTAAGTATTAAACACCAACTAATAGCTGGCGATTAAATACTTATGTGCGGGTGAGATTCACCCAAAATTGCACAGCCTCTGGTAAATCCCGTACGAGAGATTTGCCCAGAGAGCTTGTGCCTCTGGGTGAATCTTCCTGTTAGAGTCATAAACTTTACCATATTTGCACTCACTTCCAAATACCACCTACCTGGCAGTTATAATCTATAAAGTCTAAAGGTTTGTGCACACATGCGATCGCCGGTGCCGACGCATGACATTTGCGAATGGCCACTTCGGATTATATTCGTGCCGTGTATCGTCAGAACGGCCATTTTAGCCGATAAAGTGCCCATAGATGGCACGATTATCGGGCGTTCGTACACATCGTACGTCACGGGTTGGCACCCGCGATCGCATGTGTGTACGAACCCTAAGGCTGGGTAAACACCAGTAACAAACCAATAGTGCCATGGATTAGTCAGCTGGAAATATGTGATGATGTGGGAAGGCCAGCCGCGACCGAGTTTGGTCGTCCGTATCAGACAAATGGGTCAGTTAGTAAATCACGGCCAATCATGCAGTTCCCTATGGGACCACATGATCAGTCTGTCACATGTGCTGCTGGCTGCAGCCACTGTTACTGTGACCAACAGTCATCTGTCCTGGCAGGGCTCTCACACAAAGCAGATGCTCAGTTGGGACACATGATAGTGTTCTATGTATCCAGACAAAATGGTATTAACCTGCAGATCTGAACACAGATCCAGGCAATCCTGCCACAATTTGCAATTCAATCTGAACAGCTCCATTTTTTTTATTTAAAATATTCTTTATTGTACATAAAAAATATATAAAAAACATATATGTCCATTGGACATCCTGAGACCCTATACAGGATCCAGAATAACATGCTAGGTTCATACTTATTGGTAATTACCACAAGAAGTTCCAGATTTACAGTCACTATGGGGTCAGGAAACAAAGGATTCTGATTAGCTTGACAAGTTATGGAGAGGTTTGGATAAAGGCGCTAAAAGCTCCCCACAGGGTATAAAATGAAGTAGAGCCTTCTTATAACTGAAGGTACCTGACAGCCTCATGTTTAACATATTAATATTGGGGTAAAAACTGCCCATTTCTCTAAGAATGCTGGGTAGTTTCAGAGACATGCAAAGTAATTTAATCATAAACAGACAATTCCAGTCTAGCACACAGAAACTGGATTGTCTCATTACTTTCTATGGAGAGAGGAGGGGGAGTAAATGTGAGAGTCTGAAGAATTTTCTAATTGGCTAAGACTGTCATGTGTTTTACAAACAGCACATAACTGGGTGTAATACAGGAACTTCCTTACACTTCCTGTCTTTTCATGGACAGTGCCTAAGAGAATTTTTTGATTTGCTAACAGTGGAAGATCAGAACCTCTCATTGGATGTTAGTAAAATTTCACTTCCTTTTAGTGTCTACATGGAGACCCTGTAGAAATCCTGGAGGTGTGTCTTAACCTATCATTTTGAGTTTTCCATTCAAACTTAGGGGTGTCCAGTAAAGTAAGTTTAGTTTATTTATTGTATATAAATTGTTTTGTAATTCAGTAGTAGATAGTAGTACTATACTTTGTATGGTGTTATTTCTTATGGTGATTTTAATTAAATAGTACTAATTACACACATACATATGGGCCTTTCCTATGTGTAATAATGCTATATACCCCCACCTAGTTAGTTGCTCCTAAAAACTCAATGCAATCTCCGTAAAAATATAAATTTATTTATATAATACTAGCAAAATTGTGCCCGTTGGTGCACAGTGGAAATTATGTGTGTGTATGTTTTGCTATGTGTGGATATAGAATCTTTACACATGTATATTTTAAACTGTTACTCAGACACTCGCCAGCGTCCAGAGGAAACAAATAGAATAATCCTGCAGGTCTGAGAGTTGACCCAGGCAATCCTGCTACACTGTGTGGTTTAAACTAAACATGCTAGGTTAATACTTATTAGTATTCACTGCGGCAAGTGGTGATGGTACAAGCAAAGGAACTGTGAGGGGCACACTTAGATGGTGAAATCACAAATTCTTTATTGAATCATGCACACACAACGTTTCGAGGATTACTATATCCTCTTCCTCAGGTGTCACAATAGCAATGCTATTACAATTGTCTGTCCAATAACAGGGTCTTATACGCAGGATCTTGTGTTGCAGTCAATATCACTCTAAAGCACACACCACAATCCACTTTCACTTTCTCTCCTCCTACCATAGAGAGCAGGGATGTCTTGTATTTTATTACTCACTGACACCACCTGCAGGCTGGAGGTGGTATATAAGGAGCCTTGGTGTATATGTCCATTACAATACACATCACATCCTGTTTAGCAGACAGAAATTTTTTTTGGATAACACTTCCTTTCATATGGAGCAGACACGGGAGTGGTTTAAGCTGCCATTTGACTGTTCCATTTTAACATAGGGATCTCCGCTCTGTAAGTAAGTTTATGTATTTTGTATATTTTTTGTTGTGCCTAATATAAGTCAGTGCTATACTTTATATACATTTACTACTGATTGTCATTTAAATGGTAACAGTGAGATAGTATACATATACACCTTTCCTATGTGTAATATCCTATACCCCCCACCACATTGGTAGCTCCTAAAAACTCAATGCAATCTCCTATGGAGATATAAATATATTTATATATATATATATAAGGGATAAATACATAATTTTTCAGGGTCCGTTAAATATGGAACAGCAAAGCACGGGTTAATGAAAGTGAAATGTGCAGCACAAAAATCTTCACCACAGTGTTATAGCTGCACAGCTACAGTGAATAGTGAATCAGTAAATACACATGCAGTCTAAGACCATGGCTGTAACTGGAACAGTGGTAAATTATGTTTAAATAAAAAAAAGGGTTAGCTTGTTACTGACATGTTTCTTCTGGAGTTGCTGGCTAGCTGCCATTACTTACTCAATATCAAAGAAAGTGTAAGCACAGCAACATTTTTTTCTTAGAAAAAGGTTTGCTACAAGGGCTATATAGGTTTAAGGGATCTTCCCTTTGACAATGCAGTTAAGGCCTTATGGTTCACATTGGTGCCCTAATTGCATTAACAAAGTTAGAGGAGGAGGAGAGGTACTTAAACATGATTTCCAAGAGTAAGGGGCCAAGTTAAAAGTAAGGACCTCCAGGGTAGTGTTTTCAGAAATACTACCGCAGCCACCAGACAGTGGGAGCTTAGGAGCATTAATGCGTGGCTAAGAGGGTGGTGTAAGGAAGAAGGGTTTGGGTTTATAGAGAACTGTGCAGACTTTTTTGTTGGCTACAGGCTCTTTAGTAGGGATGGATTGCATCTCCCTGATGGCGGTGCCACATTTTTTTTTTACCTATGTCCCCCCAAAGCCTACCTTTGTTTCTTGAAAGTTGCTGACATCTTGTTACTGGTTTGCTGAATGTTAAGCTCCGCCCCTCTGAGATTTCCTCTGTTTCTCCTGCTTGAGCATAGGTGAAAAAAAAAATATGGCAACAGTTTTTTTAAAGCTGCAGCTTCCAAATGAACATTATTTGATTTTACAGTGCACTTATCCTTTTAATTAGGGGACATATTATATCGTATGTTTCAAGGACTGACCTTAATAAGTAGTAACCAGCATGGATTTAGAATGAATAGATCTTGTCAAACTAACTTTCTTGGCTTTTATGAGGAAGTGAGTAGAAATTTAGACTCTGGCATAGCAGTAGATGTAGCATACCGTATATACCTGAGTATTTAAACGACCCGAGTATAAACCGAGGTACCCAATTTCAGCTAAAAATCCTAATAAAGTTATTGACCCGAGTATAAACGAGGGTAGAAACTTGGCATTCAAGATGTTTGGAATCTACAACTCCCAGCTAATAAAGCATGCTGGGAGTTGTAGTTTCCAAACATCTGAATGCCAAGTGAGGGTGGCCTTCAAGATGTTTGGAAACTACAACTCCCAGCCTGCTTTATTAGCTGGGAGTTGTAGTTTCCAAACATCTTGAATGCCACCCTCACTGGCATCAAGATGTTTGGAAACTACAACTCCAGTAATAAAGCATGCTGGAGTTGTAGTTCCCAAACATCTTGAATGCCCCCTCCCCTCAGTTCAGTTTGTACTGTGGGCTCTCTCCTGTGGACCTCTGTGGACTCTCTCTTTCCCGTGGACTCTTCTCCCTGTGGACTCTTCTCTGGATCTTCTCCCTGTGGACTCTTTCCTGTGGACGATCTTCCTCTATCTGTGGGCTCTTCCTCCATCCATCCTGGCAGGTACGGTATCAGCATTCCGGCAGCGCGCGCGCCATTCATGTACCGGCGCGCCGGCTGACGTCACTGCCCGGCGCCGGGCTTGGCGCCGGGCAGTGACGTCAGGCCGGCGCGCCAGTGCAGAAAAGGATCGCGCAGCTGCCGGAATGCCCAGGTAAGTGGTTGACTCGAGTATAAACCGAGTCCGAGTTTTCAGGCTGATTTTTCAGCCTGAAAAACTCGGTTTATACTCGAGTATATACGGTACTTGGATTTTGCAAAGGCTTTTGATACAGCCCCCATAGGCAACTAATGTAAAGCTAAAGTCTGTTGGTCTGGGGGTGGAACATTTGCACAGGATAGGAAATTGGTTAATGAATAGATGCAGAGAGTAGATATTAATAGGGCTTCATCAATATGGAATTAAGTGGGGTGCCACAGGGTTCTGCATTGGGGACGCTTCTATTTAATCTGTTTATTAATGCTTTGGAAGTGGGACACAAAACGTTGTGACCATTAAAAGCTTTAGAGGATGTGCAATCTTTGCAGGTGGATCTAGATAGTCACATTGGACTGCTATGTGGAAGATGAGATTCAATGTTAATAAATGTAAGGTGATGCATTTTGGACTTAAAAATCCTTGTGCTGCTTATGCTAAAAATGGCTCTGTGTGAATCCCTGGGTAAGGATCTTGGAGTCTTGGTGGATAATAAACTTAAAGGTAGTAAGCAGTGCCAGGCAGCAACAGCTAAAGCCATCATGGTATTGTCTTGTATAAAGAAAGGTATGGGTTCAAGGGAGAAAAAATGTTATTCACCCTCTTTACAAAGCATTGGTAAAGCCTTATTTGGAATATGCAGTGCAGTTTCACTATGAGATTGGTAAAGCTATGGAACTGTCTTCCAGTGAATGTTGTTATGGCAGGTTCATTGGACAGTTTAAAAAAAAAAAGCTGGACGAGTTTCTGCAAACAAGGAATGTTGCAAGTTACTGGTATTGATACATAAAGTAGAGTTGATCCAGGAATATTTTCCGATTGCCACTTGGAGTCAGGAAGGAATTTTTTCCCCCTTCATAAATTTGCTGGGTTTTTTTTTGCCTTCCTCTGGATCAACAGTTAGGAGGAAATGAGGATATTGCTGGATGGACGTATGTCTTTATTCAACCTCAAATACTATAATATGGTTGAGTAATTTTATATATTATAGAAATACTATATTATTATACAGATAAAATTGTTGCAACTGTTTTCTTAAACTGCAGCAACCAGATTTTATCAAATGTTTTCTAACTGTTTTAGTCCAGTAAAAAGGAAATCGTCTGATTTGTTAAAGCAAATTAACTGCTCAGGTGAAATATTTCATCTCTTGTTGAAAAGGCCTAAAGTTACTCTGAATATATACTACAGCAATGTTCCTTTTAAGCTATGGGCTTATGTGTTTACACACATGCAGGCAAGCCTTTCCGGTTAAAGAGGCGCACACACAAAAATTTTCTAAAATTTAAGCCCTGCGAGTGCAGCACTCAAAATACAATTTGATAATATACATCTGTGCACACGGACTATATAAAATTAGAGGAAACATTGACTTGCAGAGGAAGTTTTTCCGTGGAAAGAATTTTGCTACTTTGTTGAATTGAGAATTTTTACAATAGACATACATTGGTTTTGGTAATCTTTGCATCAAAATTGTATAGTGCAGGATCAGGAAAATGTGGGTAATGATGTAAATAAAGATGTAGAGTTAAAGGATAACAATAGTGCGTATGAAGTTTTTTCAAAAAATGTTAAAATTAAAAGTACATGGGGTAGGGAAATAGGATTGGTACTTTCTACCTCCCAATATAATTTCTATGTGGAGCGGCAGGATAGGTATAAAAAAAAAACCCTGCTTCTGCCAGGGAAAGCCCAAGGCACAAACCTGGCAGATGAAAAATGTGTATGTTGTAGCTCCTCAGTGACCTAAAAATAATAATATAGTTGTCCTTTTTAAAAAAACTAAAAAACCTTTCCATCAGGGCCCATGGCTATACTAAAGGGGCATATTTATAAAGGTTTGTTAAACTTTCGCCTCCGTTACTTTTTGCTTTTTATATTGCAGTGATAACCATTGGCAAAATGTAATTACTGATACTTTTCGCCATACATTGCTGCGGTAACCACTCGATAATATTTATAAAATGGCGAAAAGTGTTTTTATTGCGTTGTCTAGCCTTTTCTAAATTTGCCAAGTCTGAGGTGGCAAAAACGCATAAGTGGCTATTAATTTAGCCTGCCAATGGGTCCATGGAAGGTGTCCGTACATTGTGGAGTGTTTCTCAAAACTAATAAATACCCAGGGGGGTGTTGGGCTATTTTCCAGCATTTATTGTAATACATTCTGTAATGGGGGTCTGAGGGACATATTTAGAAAGGGACATTATTTTTGTTCTTTTTGCCACCAGAATTTTTTTAAACTTTCAACTTTTCTTATTAAGTTATTAAAAAGGCGAATTTTCATCAAAGGCGAAAATTATGTAGCAAAAAGTAGCACTAATAATGCTGAAAATGTGGCAAAAAGTTAAATTCATCACAAATGTTGGTAAATAGGTAATACTCCCTGGTGGATTTTCAAAGTAGTTTATACACTGAACAGTAGTAATAAATACATTACAATAGTAATAACAATCTTTGTTATTTAAAAATAGCCTAACACATTTTTTTCAGCAAAAAATATGATAAATAGTGTAAAACTCACCAAGGCGAATTTTCCCTTTTTTTATTAATAAGATATGATAAATAGTGTGAAACTCACCCAGACGAATTTTCCCTTTTTTTATTAATAAGATATGATAAATAGTGTGAAACTCACCTAGGCGAATGTTCTCTTTTTTTTTTTTATTAATAGGATATGATAAATTGTGTAAAACTCACCCAGGCCAATTTTTTTTTTTATTAATAGGATATGATAGTGTAAAACTCATCCAGGCAAATTTTCTCTTTTTTATTAATAGGACTTATTTTTTTAGTATTGCTTATATTCAGCAAACTGCATCTAATTATCAAATCAGTTACATTAATATGGGAACATACCATAGTGCTGTGTAAGAAATAGTCATGTTAATGGAACATTCCAGTAAGTAATAATGTTTGGCAAAAATTCTGGTAAAACTGCAAAAAATGCAACAAAAGGGAGAAAAGGTGTCAAAAAGGTGAATTTTCACCTATTTTTGACCTTTTATTGTCCTTGGATAGCGAAATGGTATATGTATCTCTGATAGTCCTCTATCTCTGGTCTGGTATTTCTCTTTTCGCCGCAATACCAGACTTGACGCAATGAATAAGGCGATATTACCATCACACATTGCTGGAGCGTTACTTTTCTGCGGTTTTATAAATAAGGCGAAAATAATGCTTTTTTGTCATTGCAATGTCCTTCGATAGCGAAATGGCAAAAATATTGATCATTTATAAATATGCCCCTAAGTATTGGGAGCCAGACATCGAGAAAACACAAAGAAGATCACTTTATTTTAAATGTTTTTTTTATTAAATCACTTAACATTCTTGTTAATAAAGCGATACCCAGATTTTGAGACAGGAAGAAATTTACTTTCCCTTGTGGTGAAAATGGATGATGAATTTAAATAGGGAGGTTTGCCTTTTTCTGGTTTAACTATAAGGTAGGTATCTTAGATCGCAATATGGTATAGTATAGTATAGTATTTGAGGTTGAATAAAGACATACGTCCATCCAGTCCAACCCATCTAGCAATATCCTCATTTCCTGCCTAACTGTTGATCCAGAGGAAAGCAAAAAAAACCCCACCAAATTTATGAGAGGGGGAAAAAAATCCTTCCTGACTCCAAGTGGCAATCGGAAATTTCCCTGGATCAACTCTACTTTATGTATCAATACCAGTAACTTGTAACATTCCTTGTTTGCAGAAACTCATCCAGCTTTTTTTGAAAATGACCAATGAACCTGCCATAACAACATCCACTGGAAGACAGTTCCATAGCTTTACCGTTCTCACAGTGAAAAACCCTTTCGAGCTTGAAGCCTAAACTTTTTCTTCAAGTCTTAAGGGATGTCCTCGTGTCCTTTGACATGTTCTATTGGTGAACAATGCCCCAGATAGTTTATTGTATGGCCCGTTAAGTATTTATACACAGTAATCATATCCCCACGCAAGCGCCTTTCTCCAGCGTACATAATACAATGTACTGTCTGCCATGTACAATGCTGTTTTAACACCTTACTTGGGCATTCCTATAACACCTCTTAGCCACTATCTAATCACACCCTTAACACCTGGCTGTGATATGCTAATTGGGATTTTCCAGGGTGACATAATTGCCACAGATTCTTTGTATAAGTCATTCTGAATTGAGAAAGCCAGTCGGATGACTAGCGAAACGTCTTCAAGAACTAATTTCAAGTCCAGTTGATCTAATTGAATACAACAGATATTAATAAAGATTAAATAGAAGCGGCCCCAACACAGAACCCTGTGGCACCCCACTTAGCACTTTAGTCCATAATGATGAAGCCCCATTAACAACATACCTCTGCATCCTATTCCTTAACCATTTCTATCCATGTACAAATGTGACTCCCCAGACCAACAGACCTTAGCTTATTCATTAGTCGCCTATGGGGGACTGTATCAAAAGCCTTTGCAAAATCCAAGTAAACTACATCTACTGCTATACCAGAGTCTAAATTTCTACTACTTCCTCATAAAAGCCAAGCAAGTTAGTTTGACAAATCTATTCCTCCTAAATCATGCTGGTTACTACTTATAGTCAGTCCTTGAAACGTACTCTAGAACATGTTCCCTTATTAAACTTTCCAGGATCTTCCCCACCACTGAAGTTAAACTTACAGGCCTGTAATTCCCGGCTGTGAACGACTACCCTTTTTGAATATGGAATAACATCAGCCTTTTTCCAATCCAGAGGCACACCACCGGACATGAGGGAATCAGCAAAAATAAGAAACAATGGCCTAGATAAAACTGAACTTACCGTATATACTAGAGTATAAGTCGACTCGAGTATAAGTCGAGGTACCCATTTTTACCTTAAAAAATGAGGTAAAACCAATGACTCGAGTATAAGTCGAGGGTAGAGTCTCCCCTCCAGCCCCAGGTCCAGCCCCAGGAATAAAAACCTATTTCCCTGCACCCATCTTCTCACCCGCCACTACCACTACACTACTACCTACACTACACTACTCCCTGCACCCATCTTCTCACCCGCCACACTACACTACTCTGCACATCTTCTCACCCTGCACTACACTATACTACTACTACAGTACACTACACTACTCCCTGCACCCATTTCTCACCCTGCCACTACACTACTACACTACTACAGTACACATACACTACTCCCTGACCCATCTTCACCTGCCACTACACTACACTACTACTAATGCCTTACCTTTGCAGGAGAGTCCGGGCCCCGACATCTTGATGGAGCAATCCGGCTGCCGCGTCCACTGATGGTCGCATCCACTGAAGTCACGACTCGGCGCCGGTCTAATTTCCCGCGCCATTCGTGACGTCTGTGGATGCGACATCAGTGGACGCGCCAGCCGGATTCCTTCACCAGTAAGTGACTGACTCGAGTCACAGCCTGAAAACACAGCTGAAAACCTCGACTTAACTCGAGTATATACGGTAGCTCCTTAAGTACCCGAGGATGTATTTTATCCGGTCCAGGAGATTTATTAATATTAACCTTATTAGTTCTTTCTGTACCATATCCTCGGGTAACCAAAGTGAACTTGAATCTGTATACCTTTATTGCTAATATCTATGATATCTGTACTTGGATTTTATAGTGTATACAGAGGAAAAAAAATTATTCAAGACATTTGCTTTATCCCCATCCTCCGTAACTAACTTATCTCCATTAATTAATGGTGCCAATTCTTCAGTCCTCATCTTCTTACTATTAATAAACTTAAAAAAATGTTTAGGCTTAGTGATGCTTTCTTCAGCTATCCTAACTTCATTATTAATTTTAGCTAGTTTGATTGCTTTCTACACTCCTTGTTACAGTTTTTACTCCCTAAAGGCCCTTTCCGTTCCCTCTGCCTTAAAGGTTTTAAATGCCTTTTTCTTCCTTACCATTTGCCTCTTTCATCAGAATTCAGCCACATGGGCGCGGATTTATTTTTTTACATTATTTCCCAAGGGTATAAATTTAGATGTGAACTGGCTTAAAATCCCCTTGAACACAGTCCACTTCTGTTCAGTACCTTTACTGATAATACATTATTCCAGTTGACATTCTGAAGAGCTGCTTTTAACCTGGGAAAATTTGCTTTCCTGAAATTAAAGTCTGTTAACCAGCGCACTTTTCCTTCGATAACGAAGTCCAAATGCCACTATTTCATGGTCACTATTCCCTAAGCCTCCAGTTACCTTTATATCTTAATGCGCTCACACAATGTAAGATATTACCAGATCCAACAAAGCTCCTTTCTAGTAGGAACCTCAACCACCTGTGAGAGAAAATTACTGCAGCAAATTCAGGAACTCATGCCTTTTTCTGTGATGGCAGTTCCACCACACAATCAATGTCCGGGTAATTGAAGTCCCCCATAATGAGCACTCCCCAAACTTGCAGCCCTTGCCAACTGCATATGAAGTTGACTACCTCCCTCTGCTAGCATTTGGCGGCTTATAGCAGACACCAACAATGACATTTCCCCTTTCCTGTTGCCTAATTCCACCATATTGCCTCCACTTTATCATCCATATCCAGCTATCTCTTCTTTTTAAAAATTTGCTTCAATTCTTTTTTAACATATACACATACTCCTCCCCCTTTCCTTTTTTTCTGTCCTGCCTAAACAAGGCATATCCTTCTATATTTACAGCCCAGTCGTGAGAACTGTTCAACCATGTTTCTGCTATACCTATTACATCATACTTTTCATTCAATGCCATCATTTCCAATTCACCCATTTTGTCAGCCAGGCTTCTCGCATTTGCAAACATACATTTTAGATTATGATCCTGTAATTTATTCGTACACTTTGATACACATTCCTCCCTATCCCCTATGCTAGCCCCACCCCCCTTTCCACCCACCACTGGCCTATCTACACCCTGCTTTCCTCCTGGACAATCTATCCCAGTGAGACTGCTAATTCCCTCCCCCCCCCAAACCTAGTTTAAAATGGTGATAAAGTTGGGCATATGGCTTTGTTTAAAGGGACACTAAACTGAAAAAATGACTTGCCTTTATCCTTTTCTATATATTTAGTGCTGCCAGGAACTTTATCCCTTTTTGCTCAGTGCTCCCTGTCACTAGATCATCTAGATCACCTGTCACACTCCTCAGCTGTTCAGCTCACTCCTAGTTAGTATGCATGTCTCCTTTCTATGTATCCACCCCTTCCCAAAACTAAGGCACAGATAGAGTGTGGAGCATGTGCAGTAAAGATGATCTGTGCCTTACTACAGCCAATATCATTCACCCAGTAATTTTGTGTTATAGTGAAAGTGAAAGTAAAACTGCTTTGCTATGGGAAGGTAAGCAGCACTGGGAGCTGTGATAACTGCTTGAATCAAGTAAGATTTTCTTTTAGCTGTAGGTAGGTAGGTGTGTGTGTGTGGGGGGGGATGACTTTGTAATTGATTTCTTTAGCTACATTGGGACCTAACTAACACAGACAGCAGCTAACTGCAGGATTGGGTGTATGTGCACAGAAAGAGCACAGAGGAACAGACAATGCTTATTACCTTTTCTGATCTTAATGCTAAATCAATTAGCCATGCAGTGACAGAGAAATAAGCTTTACTTTTATAGAATGGATAGTTTCTACATGTAGTGTGCCAGGGGGAGGGGCTGGGTGATTGACAGTTCTTTACTGACTAGCTGTGCCCCATCCCTTATAAAAAGTAAAACTCCCAGAGCTAAAAAACAAGGGATAGGAAGGACAGAGAAGAAAAATAAAAAGCAATTAATCCTAATTACTGTGTGATTAGTTAAAAAATGATTTGCCCCATTTTGTCCTTTAAATTTCCCCTCAGTGTGTTACTATTTTTTGTTGTTCCAATACGATGACTTTTGTAAATATAACTATCTATTTATTGTAGTAAAACTAGGTGATTCCCAGTTATGCCTCTGTAGGCCCCGCTGCGTTTGCTCCCCTTGTAGTAACGCCTCTGACTTTAAGGGACTTTTTGTAGTTTTATTCAACCATGTGTAATCAGCAAAGTTTTGATCTTTCTCTTAGACCTTTATCAAGCTAAAGACTGAAATATATATGTATGTGTGTGTGTGTGTGTGTGTGTGTGTATAGCTTTCTAATATAGTCTATTATTTTGTTTTATTACAGATATTTTTACCCGCTATAAAATTTGTCCTTGTGAAAAGTTTTGTAATGACTATTAAAGAACATTCCACATGCTTTATTGTATCATAGTAACATAGAAATTGAGGTTGAATAAAGACATGCGTTCATCAAGTCCAACCTTTTCATCCTTTTTAACCCTACCTAACAGTAATATTTTTGCCACAGCATGCCTGCACATTTCCAATAAGGTGTCTCTACGTATTTTTCACCGATTCAGCAAGTATAACAGTGTGTGCAGTAATTCCTATGGACAATTTGCAGTTATTTATTATCTGTTCACAAATGATCACACAGTATAGTTTCATCTTCCAGGCGTAATCTATTGTAAACAGAGAAAATACAGCATGCTGGACATATGTGCAACCCACTTCTTATTATGTTTTGTTTTTTTTCATTGGTGGAAGCTAACAAGCTTGTATTGTTAACATTTCTCTTCATATAATGAAACCAAAAAAGAAAGTTGGACTCCTGTAAAAAACAAAAACCTGTTGTTCTGTGGGTGATGTTTTGGATCCAGAATGTCTTTGTATATGTGTCCTTCTCTGTATATATATCATGAGAGGGTTGGCATTATTGTTATTTTAAACAGTGCAAACAGCTGCATACAGTAAGGGTAAGGCACCACTGTACCGCTCCAAAAAACGTTTTATGGTTTTTGGATCGGTAGGATGCATGTTTCTGCCCGTCACCTAAAATGGTGATCACATGCATTGTCAAAACTTGGCACAGATAGTGGAGCATGGACATTGTCCTATGTGCAAATCGAAATGATGTGAAAAACGGATTGCATTGCGCATATTTTGCCCATAGTGGGGCCTATTCCTAAAAGCTTATAGACAGATTTACTCAGAGCTGCAATCATTCCAGGTAATTCTCCAGAACTCAATTCAATATCTGGTGTGATATTGAATCGGTTAGCGTGACTTCTTTATTGCTGCAACTCTAGGTAAATGAGCCCTTATGTGTATCATTAAAGGGCATGTCCAGCCCTTTTTTGAACTTTTTATATATTATACATATTCATCCCCCAGCCCCAACCTCCGTAATAAAATTCTTAGAAAGTGCCCCGATATGTACTTACCTTCCCTCTATCCTCCACAGCACTCTCCAGGCCCTCTCTGCCGGAAATGCAAGCAGGGGGCGGGACCGGCAGCCGCGTCCCTGATTGGCTAAGAGGCAGCCAATCAGGGACGCGGCTGCCGGCTGCTCAGAACGCCGGAGGATAGAGGGAAGGTAAGTAACTGTCTGGGCACTTTCTCATAATTCTGTTGTGGCAGTTGTGGCTGGGGGATCAATATATATAATATATACTGGGGATTTTACACTAGAGGGAGGGAGAAGTAAACTGGAGGGAGAGGGAGGGGGGGAGGACTCTCCTGCACATGCCTCAGACTTTGTCGAGGTTGAGGCTGAGACAGGCGCAGGATGAGTCACCCAGACCTTCTGCACTACACTTTCCTAGACTTTGGAGGGGCACAGCATGGCAACCATAAGGAGCTGGAATGTAAGGTAAGGATTTTTGTACACTACAGAGTGGGATCAGTATGGGGTTAAATTTGAGTTTTGGGGGTGGACATGCCCTTTAAATATAGTGCAAATAATCCTATGTTGTCAATCATGTCACAGAACCATTTTAAATACAAAATGGTAAAAAAGAGAAACTGTTGGTTTGGTGAATTTTGTTTAAAGGGACTCTAAACCCACATAAATCAGTTTAAGTATTTTTCCATCCGTTTCTATTAATCACAGAGAAGTGAGAATAAGCGTTCTCACCTCCCTGTGAATAATAGAAATGGATGGAAAATATTGTATTTAGTGTTCCTTTAAGCTAACAATTACACCCCATTTCTACAACACTGTACATCTGATTTACTATATTAAAGGGCATTTCCACCCCCTAAACTAACAATTAACCAACTACTGGCCACACTGTACAATGAAAAAAAATCCTTGCCTTACTTCCCTGCTCCTTATGGTTCTTCTATAGTGGCTCTTCAAAGTCCAGGAAACTGTAGGGTAGGAGCTTTCTTCCTGTCCAAAAGCGGTGTCTTCTGAATTGTTTTTGGCATGCGCAGTGAAGCCCTTTTCCCCCCTCCCTCCCACCGATTCCTTCCTGGCTGCTACTCCCGTAGCGTTCAAGGGAATGTCCACCCCCACAAACTTAATCCCCCCACTACTGGCCCCAATCTTTAGTGTATAAAAATTCTTACCTTACATCCCAGATCCAAATGGTTGCCCTGTAATCATTCCCCAAAGTCCCAAAAACTGGCCACCAGGAGCACTGCAGAGTCCACATAGGACTCTACCTCCTGTCTCCCCTCCAGGAGAATTTTGCCATGCCCAGAAGAGCCCCCTCCCTCCCTCTCCCTCCCGATTTGGTCTCCCTCCCCCTAGCATTAAACCCCTTTGCCATAATATAGTTAGTGGTCCCCCAGCCTCAACCGCATTACTATTAGAGCAAGAAAGTCCCCCGATCTTTGCTTACCTTACCTCTCTCCTTCGCCGTTCTACACTACCGGCAGCCGTGTCCATGATTGGCTGCCTCTCAGCCAATCACGGACGTGGCTGCTGGTCCCGCCCCCTGCTTGCAGTTCTATGCAAGCAGAGGGCCGGGATTGTGCGGCGAAGGAGAGAGGTAAGGTGAGTAAAGATTGGGGGACTTTCTTGCTATAATAGTAATGCGGTTGGGGCTGGGGACCAATAAATATAATATGGCACAAAGTTAGTTTAAAGGGTGGACATACCCTTTAAGTCCTTTCTATATATTGTAGGGTATGTCCCCCCAACTGCTATATTGTGACACAAAAATACACTTCCTATCTCTACTTACAGCACCTCGTTCCAGTGCTGTTCTCATTGATGGCTGCCCCTCAGCCAATCACTGCCGCGGCTGCCGGTCCGGCCCCCTGCTTGTAGTTCCGGTGGGCAGGGGAGCCGGACCAGAACTGCGAGGGAACGAGTTGCTGTAAGTAGAGATGGGAAGCGTTTTTTTTTTTTTTTGTGTCAGAATATTGCGGTTGAGGGTGGGGGGACATGCCCTACAGTATAGCAAAAGTTTTAAAAGAGGGTGGAGATGCCCTTTAATGATACACATCATACAAACAAATATTCCACTACTATGTATCAAGCAGATGAGTTACCCCGATCTATTCATTTAATCCAATAAGTTATTCCAAATAAAAATAGTGAGAGAGTTAACAAACAGGCAAGAGGCAGAATAACTGCCAGTGGTGACTAACTTGAGCTACATGGAATAAAGTTACCACTATCAGTTATTTAACTGTTGGGCAGCAAGCATGATTCATTGTAGTTGGATTGCACCTATACCTGAAAAGAACAAAACACTTTTGCCATTGTTGCTAGTGGGAATATAAAGTATACACAGGCAAATGCAAGTCTGATGTTCCTGCTTACAGATTTACCAATCAATAAACCAATCAATAGTTTGTCTGTTGGGAATTAAAAAGTCCATACAAGTATTTCTCTATTAGATAACTACATTGTTCCAAGAGGAAAACAATGTAGTTAAAAAAAGGACAATGAATAAGATCATATATAAAGCCCTATTTTTTGTATTGACTGTATTGTAAAGATTTTGAAGTTTAAAAAAAGTCTAATATTTAACTGAAAATCTAAGTTAGTAGTATTTGTGTAATGAGTGGGACTTAAGTTGACTGGGTGGAGCTAGGGTTGATGGTGACGGGTCACCTGTCAGTCATAGAACATTGGGAGGTATGACGTTGATGCAGCTAGCTCCTAAATATTTAGATTATTTGTCCAGCCCTGAGGTAGGGAAACTTATTGTTATGTAATTGCTCTAATGAGCAAGAAACTAGCTATGCATCTCTTTGATACACGGTTCTGTCTGTGTGTCAGCCAGAATGAAGTTCAAAGGTCAGCTCTGTCTCAGAGTGTGCTTGGACTGACAGCTGCAACAAAATAATTTGTTTACTACAAAGGAAAGTGCTCACTAAAGGTTGACATCCCCGCCCCCTGCTTTATGAGGTTGAGTATGTGCATTTTGCTGTGCTGGTGTTTTATGCAGGATCAAGTATACACAAGGCATCCTTCTTCAGGAAGACCAGTCCGTTATTAGTTGTGACATCAGCTCCATGGCCATGAATGATGTCAGAGCCAGAGGTAGGACCATGCTGGGGTGATGCTGGCTGATGTAGATGATTTGGACTGTAACAGTGGAATGGTGGAGGCTTAATTAATAAAATTAGAAGATTGGTAGATTTGAGATTTTGGGGTGGACATGCCCTTAAAGGACACCAATATCAAAAAAATAACATCACCCCCATTACATGTCCACACTTTCAGCAGCTGAAATAGTTTGCTCACAATTACAACCATGCTGCCCTCCCTTAGATATCACACAACAAAGGTGAGTGCCAAAAGCCCATCTCCTAAATGGCCCAGGGCCTTGTTTAACATAACACTTGTGATTGGCTGGTGGGAATGTCTGTTACAACCTCTCTCCTGCTCTGCTAGTCAAACAAACTTGAAATGTCCTGTTGCTAGGATACAGCCTACATAATCAAGCTGATCAAGGGTGGGTGGAGGAGTGTTTTCTCGCATTCTAGCTCTGAGTGACAGTGGCAGACAGAATCGTTACGCCCCCCTTCACAGGATGGCTAATTGAAGGCAGAGAGAGGCTCGAAATCAGGGAAAAAAATTATGGGAAGGGCTGCATACCTTTACTCTTTTTAAAGCCATTAAAAAAAAAAGTGCATTGAGGCAATACAGTTATCCTTTAAATAGTTATAGTTGGCGTTCCAATGACCTATGACCATTTTCTTAAAAGCAAAGTTGACATGTTCTCAAATTGTGTATATACCACCAGAGAATAAGTTTTTCTTATAAATCACACTAAAATTAAAACTCAATTCAGGCTGAGGCCCAACTTGAGCGCACATAATGCTGTGCCTTTCTGTGCGCTTTTTGCCATCCGCTTGTATCTGCTTTTACCTGCATTTGTGCTTGTGTTTCCCAGGGAATTATGGGTAAAATGAAACTGCATGTTATGTTTATTGGGTCAATAACAAGCAAAAATAGCAGATAAGGGCTCAACTCCATATATTATATATAAATTCTTAATGTTAATGATGGTTCGGGTGTATATGACCCTGGACCCTTTGCCTCAGCAATTTATGCATGATAAAAAAAAAAGACTCGTCCACAGGTAAGTGCTTACCTGACAATCCGGGTGCTGGAAGCCCGCACCAACCGGAGTTACCAGGATTGAAGAACCAGGCTGTAGACTGTAAGTTCACAATACTTTATTCCAGTGCGCCTTACGTTTTTTGGACCGCACGGTCATTAATCATAGGCATCATCATAGGCCTATGATTAAGGACCGTGGGGTCCGAAATGTGTAAGGCGAACTGGAATAGTATTGTGAACTTACAGTCTACAGCCTGGTTATTCAATTCTTGTAACTCCAGTTGGTGCGGGCTTCTCTGTTTGACGTTTATTTCATGTTTAGTGAGTCCGCATGTATCTATGCTTTTCTATTTGCTACCATAGATTGTTCTAAGTGGGATGGTGACAAAAACTGACCCAAAAATGGTGATTTGCGTTATTAAATCGCAACAGAACGCAAATCACACGGTGGGGCCGACTTCGCCTACTTTAGGTTTGAGTCCATGAACAAAATGGTAATAGGATCATAGAGCATAACTATTCGGAGAAATAGTCATCTGATACTTTAGAGTTTTGAGAGAAAAATTCTGACACTTGGGCAGATACCTGCAGATCAAATAGTGCCAGCTGCACTAGAAATAGAAATGACAGAAATATCTATAGCAGTGTGATAATGAGACACAGAGGGAGATGTTACAGCCATAGTGGGCATTGAGGCCATAGAAGGTTTTAAATTAATATATAATCTAGAGAAAAAATGTAGAGAAATAATTGTTTGTCAGATAAATGTGATTTATAGGTGTTAAAAAAAGTTTTTTTTGTTATTTTATACTGTGGTTGCTTAGTTCATTTTAGTATACAAGATGTTTAGTAGTTTAACAGCTGCTTGACTTCCTGTTTGTTTCCAAATTCACATGAAGCTAAATAGGAATGGGAATCTACATCAAAGCTCTCGAATCCTCAGAACCACTAAACAGTGGTAAAGATCTTTTCTGCCACATAATCCCTTAGCCACTTTTTCCATGTGTGTAAGTAGATTTGCAGTACACAAAAAGGTACGGTTTGCAGACATGCCTATGCAAAATGACAGTTATGTATGGAAAGTCTATTCAAGTAATGTGGTTCAATAATTAATACAGATATGTCTGTCTGTCTATCTGTCTATCCATAGGGTATAATGTTATAGTTAGATGTATAGACAGATTATTATGTAGAGTGGGATAAGGAGCAGAGGTGTAACTATCAGAGGGGTAGTCTCTGTGATGTATCACATATCTCACATCATGAGTACAGTAGGAAAATGAAATACAAAAATTGTGTTTTACAGTGTTATTTTCCTCCTTTCACACTTCAGAGGGACAGATAATTATCTTTTGCACAGAAAACAGATGAATTAAAACAAGCCCAAAGTGGTTTTTGGGCAGCTATTTTAGCAAATTAGTCAATTGAAATGCACTGCACAAGGCTGTGCTAAGATCGGGTTCACCCCAATATCCTCGCTTGCAGGTTTGCACTATGTTGTTTCACAAGTTTGCAATTTAAATAGGTAATATTATAGGATATGGGTATATGGAAGACCAGAAGCTGAAGGGTTGAAGTGAATCACACAGAATAGGAGGGCAGGTAAAAACAATGACACTGGGGCAGGAGGTGTGTCAAAACACAGAAATATAAGTATGATTTATATTGCTTCAGACACAGGTCCCAACCGTCCCGGTTTCCCCGGGATTGTCTCGTTTTAGGATGTCTATCAAGGCGTCCCAGCACGTGCAGTGAGATCCCGCAATGTCCCTTTAAGTCCCGGTTCCTACAAAAAGTAAAAAAAAAAAAACCCGAAGTGGATTTGGGCGGGATTTCCTGACGTTTTCAGCCAATAGTAAAGCCTCTGTCTCGGTTCCTGGCTGAGAAAGTTATGCTGAGGCACCACAGGCTGTAAAAGGAGAACGTCCTCTTTCCTGACTGACACTGCACAGTGCAGATAAGGCTTGGGAGACAACTAGCAACCGTTGAAAGCAGAGAGGTCAGTGTCATATAATTCATCTCTCATGCTCTGCCTTCCTTGTTTTCTGGTCACCGGGTGCCTGGTTACTTTTTTCAGTGATTTTTTTTTTTTTATTGACAAAGTGTGAGTTAAAGGGCAAGTGTTCCTCATTTTTAAAATTTACCTTCCATACTCCACACAGGGCTACAGATGAGATCAGCATGGGGGTTACATCTTAAAAATAGGAATGGACTGGGCCTCCCAACTGTTGGGTCATAGAAGTACTAGAACTACTGAGACCCATGTTATTAGCAGTCTATACTCCTATCTAATATAATAAAACCCTAATCTGCGTCCGTGTGTGCCCCGCGTGGCACCACGTTGCAGGCTCAAAATGTACGCGCCCCGCTTGGAGCCACTTTCTCTTTAGGCTCGCAATGTTGGTACCCAGAGTTCCCTGTATAACTCAGCCTGTGTCCTTGTACCCAGAGTTCCCTGTCCTGTATAACTCAACCTGTGTCCTTATTACTTTATATAGGCAAATAACTCCTCAGTGACATATAATATCCATATAATTTACAGTAGGGAATACATTATCCCTTATAATACACGAGTGGTACCCAGAGTTCCCTGACCTGTATAACTCAGACTAAAAGAAGTTTATTTTAAAGCAGCTTAAATTAATACTTTAGACTGAAACACATTTTTCACATAATCTGACCATGATACTAAAAGCGATCTTTTGCTATTATGCTATAATCATACTCCACCCACATCCACTCATGTGACCACAGCCACTTTATGCCACAACGTTCTTTGCGCACCGCTTTTATGGGGCCTGTCCCTCATTAGGATTTTCAAATGTTAGGAGTTATGCTTCAGATGACAGGGAGAACAAAGAAGGAAGCAAAGAGGTCAAGGGAGGACTGGCCCAGTAGGCTGAGGGGCAAATGCCCCCTGGGCTGATCTCCAATGAAAAAATCAGTTTTCCAAATCATTAGCCAGTGTTATTAGCCCTCCAGAACATTACCCAGTGCTTTAGCCCTCCAAATTATTACCCAGTGTTTTTAGCACTCTAGATCATTATCCAGTGTTATCAGTTCTCCATTCATTACCCAGTATTGTCAGCCCTCCAGATCTTTAGCCAGTGTGATCAGCTCACCCAGATCATTATCCAGTCAGCCCTCCAGTTTTTGTACCCTGTTAGTTATTTTAACCACAAAATACACTTGAAAATGTTGCAGGCATCCATGTAAAAGAAGAAAATTAGTCTTAAAAATGGGTGTAATGTAAACAAAGTGTGTGTGACCATAGCATGGGCATGGTCAAACATTTTGCAATCTACCATGAAATGGCCTGTTACCTTCGTGTTAGCGAAGGTTTTGCACTGCCTGCACCATGTCGCAATTTTTTTTCTTCGCGCAGCGCAAAGCGATGCAATAAATTTTGCCCCGTTTTTTGCGCGACAATTAACGCCTCTTCGATGGTGTCTTTTAAAATATGCGCAAACAATCCGGCTTACTGCTAGCGTTTTCGCAATGTATTAACGGTGGTTAATAGTGGTTAATACATTGTGGAAACGAGTGCACATAGGTTGCGATAGCGAAATATATTGCATCTCCCCCTATTAAGTTATCTGTGCATGGACTGGACTGAAACTGACTGATGGAGTGATAAGTACTATAGTTATGTTTGGGGGATACTGCACTATTGTATGTATAGGTACCTTGTTTGATCTATGCATAGGGTGGGGGAAACTACTACATTAGGCTGAGACTCTTTGCACATATGTTTATTGATATATTAATATATTGATATATTGAAATTACTTTGTTGATACTGATTTTAATATGAGATAATAAAGTGCTGTTTTTAGATTACCATATATACTTGAGTATAAACCGAGGTTTTCAGGCTTTAAAAAAAGCCTGAAAATCTTACCTCGGTTTATACTCGAGTCAACCTGTCTCTTACCTTGTCTGGCGGCCGCGCGATCCGCATCCTCAGTGCGCATCCGGATGATGTCACTACCCGGCGCCTCTTACTTTGGCGGCGCCGAGTAGTGACATCATCCGAAAGCGCACTGAGGATGTGGAGCGAGGAGCGAGCGGCCGCCGGACAAGGTAGGAGAATACCAGGGAGGGCAATATTTACAAATAAGAGTAAAACCTTCTTTATTTGTGCATACTGTATGCACAATAAGGAGGATTTACCCCTATTTGCAAGTATTTGCCACTTAAATGTTTGAAAACTACTACTCCCAGCAATCAGCATGCTGGGAGTTGTAGTTTCCAAACATCTTAAGTGGCAAATACTAACCCCCTCGGTTTATACTCGAGTCAATCATGTTTTTTCTCCTTTTTTAGCTAAAACTAGGTACCTTGGTTTATACTCGAGTATATACGGTAGCCTATATCCTCTCTGCTTCCTTCTTTGTTTTCATTGTATTTTAGAGGTTTGGCTCCTTTACTATATGAGGAACTTTTTTGGTGTTTCAGATGGCAGGGAGAGCATCACACTGCAACACTAAAGCTAGGTACACACCATACAATAATTCGGCCCAACCAACCACCATTTCAGTGTTTTGGTCGGTCATTCATTCCCTTTGACCTTTGCCTCTAATGCTACTTCCAGGAACAAAGTAGCATTAGGCAGTGGACCGGCAGCTGCGTTTGTGATTACTTTACTGGACTTTCAGAAGGCCCTGTAGGACAACTGTAAGGAGCAGAGGAGAAAGGTAAGGATTTTCTTACACTACATAGTGGGGGCAGCAGTGGGTTAAATTTTAGTTTTTGGGGTGGATATGCCCTTAAAGCCTTTACAAAATCGCCAAGTCTGAGGTAGCGAAAATGCACAAGTCCCTGGATGGTGTCCGTACATTGTTTCCCAATACATATAAGGGTCATGAGGGGGGGTATTAGACTATTTCCAAGCATTTACTGTAATACGATGAGTGATTTGTGATTTTCAATGTTTGCTATTCGAGGTTCCAATGTTCACTTTCCGATTTACTTTATTTCCAATAAAGTCAAAAAAGGGTATTATTTCCATATATACATGTGTTTTTTTCTGCTAAAGTCCCCTCTTTAACCTTCAGGGGAGGACTGGGACCTTTTGGCCGAGGGGGCAAATACAACCAAGTGGCCCTTTCACAGTCGATTGCAACATTTTTGACCAAGCTCACTTTGCCAAGGTCACACACTTAGTTTGTTACGCCCATTTTTAAGACTACTATTTCACATTCTATTCTACAATAGTTTTAAGTGTATGAAGTGGTTAAAGGACAATTATAGTCCTAAAATCTCCACTCTACCCCTTACTGGGGTGAGGACCTCACCCCTGGGTACACTTTCTGAGTCAAATTATACTTACCCAAAGTTTACTTTGTTACTAATAAACTGGAGGGCTGACTAACATTGGCTCATGAACTGAAGTGCTAACTAATAAACTGGAGGGCTGGCAAACATTGAATAATAAACTGGGGGGGTGACTAACACTGGTTAATGAACTGGAGGGCTGACTTGTACTGGCTAACAATCTGAAGGGCTGACAACATTGGCTAATGAACTGGAGAGCTATCAATACTGGCTAATGAATTGAAGGGCTGACAACATTAGCTAATAAACTGGAGGGCTGACGATACTGGCTAAGGATCTGAAGGGCTGACAACATTAGCTAATGAACTGGAGGGCTGACGATACTGGCTAAGGATCTGAAGGGCTGACAACACTGGCTAATGAACTGGAGGGCTGGAAATACTGGCTAATGAACTGGAGGGCTGACTTACACTAGCTAATAATCTGAAGGACTGACAACACTGGTTAATGATCTCGAGGGCTGATAACACTTGCCAATTAATTGGAGGGCCAACTAACACTGCTAATGGACTTGTGGGCTGACTGATAAATGAACTGAAGGATGAGGAGTTTCCTGTTCCTAGCCCATGTTAGCACTATAGGTGTGCGTTGTGCCTTTCAAGCACGTAACTTACTAAAAGCTTCTGTGCTAGCCCAAATTTTTCATTGGAGACCAGCACGGGGGTCATTTGCCCCTCGGCCTACTGGGCCAGCCCTCAATTGTTAACCTTGGCAAATACTTAGTGCCTGGTATTAGCATATGTTATGGTACATTTATATTTTTACTGCAATACTGGACTTAATGCAATGAATAAGGCAATGTTATCGATGCATTTTGCCAATACCACCGCATGATGCCACATAGATACATTGCATGGTGAAAACTATCCGATTTATAAATATGCAATAATAACGCTATTTGCCATTGTAAAGTCCTGCGTTAGCGAAATGGAGATAATGGAAATCGTTTATAAATATTCCCTCTAGTGTGCACTACAATCTGAATATTTTATATATAAATATTTATCACAGAGTTAGGAGGTGACGGTTGTGATAACATGCAGAAAATGGTACTGTAAGAGAGAAAATGGCAACTTTAGGTAACATAGAAGAAAAAGGAAGGAAACCTTTCATGCTGAGGCAAATGTTTGTTTTTTCGGGTTTCACTCTCCTTTAAGGGAGTGGGGCTTTCATTTCCAAAGTTTAGTTTTGCTTTAATCTAGAATTAAGTTATTTGATATTTCATTTAAAAATAGCTACTATACAGTTTTAATTGTGTTTCTTATTTTTCTGTTATTAGACTGGCAAAAAATCTCTGCCCTAAATGAATCACTCAAGCTAAGTTCTGTAGCTG